>CAKOAT010175154.1:906717-942003 GCA_932364175.1 Eruca vesicaria subsp. sativa
AAGAGCAGAAGAAGAGATTTTGAATTTGCCCATATGGTCACCTTCCATCGTGGTCAAGCTTTGCACCCATGGTCATCGTATTTGAGGTTGACCATTTGGTCAAGCTCCTCATGGTCACGCTTGCACGAATGGTCATTTTATTTGTAGTTGACCATATGGTCAAGCTCTTCATGGTCACGCTTGCACCAATGGTCATCTTTTCTTATCTTAGTATTTCCTTCATGTCAACAGCCTGCCCCCTTCCTTCTCCTCATGACAAGTTATTTCGTTAAAATCACCAATCATAAACCAAGGTCCATTTCGTGTTGTTGAGAAACGCGTAAGACGTTTCCAAACTAGATCTCTTCTTTCTACTACAAGATCCCCATAAACAAATGTCATATAGACTTTTATTCCATCAATGACTGCCTCAATGTCAATCATTCTGTTATTCGAAAATAAAATCTTAACTTGAAAATCATCCATAAAAAATAAAGCTAAACCTCCGCTGAGATCAAGTGGCTCAACGGTAAATAAACGATCAAATCCTAAGTCGGTCTGAATGTCTTGCAACAGCAGGCTCCTGTTCTTTGTTTCAGAAAGGAACACAAATGCTGGGCGATGCTTCTGACACATCTCTGTAAGGCGTCGAACTGTGAGGTCAGTCTCAATTCCTCGACAGTTCCAACTAAGTGTCTTCATGGATGATTGTGGGATGGGTTTTTGGACCCCATCGAACCATTGCCCGTCGAACTGTGAGGTCAGTCCCAATTCCTCGACAGTTCCAACTAAGTGTCTTCATGGATGATTGTGGGATGGGTTTTTGGACCCCATCGAACCATTGCCTTTATGAATCTTGGGATGATCCATTCGAGCTCTCATGCTGGAACTCCTTGTGGTGCCTTTATCACCAGTTTGCTTGTTGGCTGTAGAGCTTAGGACTCTCAACCGAGGGGATCCCCGTCGATGAACATCTTTTTTCTTGGGGGTTTTCCTGATTCCACTCCTTGATCCCTTGACACTTCTTGAGCTTCTACCAACCTCCCTTTGTCGTGGAATATGCCTCTCCTTGGTTGCTTCCAAATCCATGAGCTCCTCATCAAATAAATCATCCTCCTCATCCAATCCTTCTGCATCTTTGTTTGCTGTGACCTCAATATCTGTCAAAGCGGCAATAACTCCTGGATCCTCAATCTCAGGCTCAGTAAGATCCATGTGATACGTCAAGGAACGCACCACGCTTCGTTCACGTAGCGTCACATTGTCTTGCATGTTTGGAGAAGTAATCTTGCTAGCTAATCTTTTTCTCTGTGGAATCTCCATGATCCTAAGCGGATCTGCAGATGCGTCAACCTCCCTAGGATGCCTTTCATTTATATCCCTTGCAGTAACCACCCTCTCCTTGTGCTGATCATATGAACCAAGCTGCCGCTCACAAGATTTCGCCTCAGCACCTTGTTCACCTCGCAAACTCCTACTATCCACCGGCTCCCGGCGATCCCTTATGTCATTACTAGAGGAATGAGAGCTCCTACTATCAGTAGGCTGATACTCATGACGAGAACTCCTTTCAGAAGATAAATTCCTATAATTCCGAGGCCGTGCACGATTACCATCCCCTTCCACTAGCCGAGCCAGAACTTGATGTTTTCCCTTGTCTCTACTCTTTTCTCGCCATTCAACCTTGCCCCTCCGATCATAAGAATCAGACTGAGCCTTTGAAACCTGAACTTTGCCACCCTCATTACTCCTAACATCACAAGCAGTATTACCATAAGACCCATCCTCGCGAGAAACATGCTTTGCCCTCCAGCGATGGTTCGTCCTCCTATCATAAGGAGCGTGATGATGAGTTGTTAATACCTTTTCATTCCATCGTCGAATCACTCTATCCTGTTGTTGATTATGTCGACTTTCAGACCGCCGATACTCAACCTGATCCCGTGATGCTATCCATCACCTTTGTGAGCATAAGGCTCAACATTTTGGCGTGTCTGAGCATTGATTTTGTGAGTTGGGCCGTCAAGTACCCGAAGATCATTGCTCGTGGATCCAGTAATGGACATACACAAATCTTGAAACCGCCGAGCATGTTGTCCTCCCTCCACTTTAGACACCACAGCACGACCAGCAGCATCATCCCGCGCATTGTTTGGCATTTGTTTCAAAGGACAATGTTCCTTCTCATGGGTTAAAAAAACCACAAGTAGTACAGTGCTTAAAGAGGAGATCATATTCAATCTTGATTGTGACCTCATCACCTTCAGAGTTCGTGGCCATTCTCGTGAACTTCAAGGGCTTACGTGTATCAATATCAATTAACATTTTCCCCTCCTCAAGTTCCAGTGTATCTTCATGCCCCCAAAGTGTCCCCAATACCACAGAAGTTCTTAATGGTCCACAAGTGCAAAGGCACACCCGTTATCGTCACCCAAAAAGGTATCGTCCAAGGATATTCATCGTGAACAATAGGCTCCCACCTTACAAGCACGAACATACAGAAATTAAAGTGGAAAGGGCCTTGGCGAAGTACTTCTTTGATATCCTCTTCCGAAGTAAATTTGAGCAAAAAATTTTCATCCCCAAATCATTCGCCGTAATCCGATCTTCCATACCCCACTTCCCCGGCATGTAATTAATCAAGCGTTCGGCACTTTGTTTTCTTGGGTTCAGAATCTTCCCAATTAAAGAAAGTTTAAAATCATTCACCACTTGAGAATTTTCATCATCAATTAGCCTAAAGGGCTTCTCCTCATCATCGATCATGATGCCTTTGCCTTTCATCTCAGCCGAGATGCTACCACCAAACTTCCTCATCGCACTTTGGAAGGATCAAAAGAATCCTCTGAAGGTCTCTGTTTTTATATGAAAAACCAGAGTACGTGCGAGTGGACTCAAGGCAACGACGAAGAACACCAGAAGAAAACCAGATTCCGATGAGAATCAGAAGGTCCGTAACGATCACACAAAGAGTGAACTTCCGTAGTTCCGTAATTCCGACAGAGCGCCTGATCTAACACCAAGGGGTGTAACGATCACAGCAAACAAAGAGAGATGACGCTGAGGATCGAAACGAAGAGAGAGGTTGCGATCACCGTTAATTAACACAAGAAAAAACGATCAGTATGGGACGACAAACAACACCAATCTCCTCTCCAAACTCTCCGACATAAGATCAGGAGTAGAAGACGCCGTCGATGCAGGGAACAAAACGTAGGGGCTTCTAAAGAGGGGTGTAGTGATTTGTGTGGGTCAGTTTATAATTTATATTAATTGGGTTATGTTATTATATACACAAATGATTTGAATCAATTAAATAAGAAAAGGAACAAGAGAAATGCTACTTTGTCTAACGTCCCAAAGCAAGTTCACCTTCTAGAAGATCTTTTTTGGGGGTGGGTCTCAGAGTGGTGACTCATAGCAACTTCATGCCCACGGTGTTGACTGCGTCGTATTATTAACTCTGCCTTTGGTCCGTAGGAAAGTGATTCCCATCTTCTTTGAGAGATTTTCCCCTATTATCATTTTTGCAAAGTTTATTCAGCTTAGTCACTTGTCCGAAAGTCTTTAGGAAAGTAACCTTTGAATACTTATCATGGGTTTAAGACTTAGATATACAGCTGGCTAGTTACCTTACTCTTACACCGTCGAAATTGAAATTCAAAACTAATTTAAGATCTCGATTGTATTGTGAGTAAAATGTCCAGTTTTAAGAACAATTGACTCGTAATGGAATTGTTCCCACTTCTCGGACTAGCTAGATGTTCTGGCTTGTGAAAGCTTATGGGGGAACGAGTTGAAGTTGTAAAAAAGGTCATGGGAAGTCATTCCCCAAGGTAACACATGTAGGAACCGAAATTCACCTCTGTCAATTTTCGTAAATTAAAGAATTTAGAGAAAACTCTAATTTTTGAGAGGAGCCGACTATTTGCGGAACCGCACACAAGCAATCAAGTAAACTATGAGAATAAGTAAAAGATGTTAAAAACAAGATTGAGAGCAAGAAGAATCTTATTCCGATTATGCGTAAGAGTGATACAACGAGCTAAAGCCTTGGCTACAAGAGCTGACGGCGAGTTTCCTAGTTCTAGCAACCTAAATCTAAACCCTAGTTGAGACGCAGCTCGATAACAAAAACGAAAATATTCCTAAGTGCGAAGTTTTGGTGGTGAGAGCTCTGGAAATCGTGTGTCTTATGTCATTGGCCTTCTGCTTATATACTCCCTCCTTAGGTGGTTTAGTCTTTCCTTTCCGCCCAGATTCGAGTCTATCCTAAATCTTCAATTTATCTCGATCTTTCCATTTTTCTTCAAAAATTTTCTATTTATCTTCAAACTTGACATTTATCTTCTTTATGCGAGTAAATAGTTAAACCGTCATTGTATCTTTGGGATGGAATTTGTCTAAAACCGTGGATAGGTTTTTATCGCGTTTTAGGACTTTTCGTGCCGTTTTGCGATAAAAACCGTTTTACGATTTTCGACAAGACCGTTTCCTGATACGATGCCGTTTTTATAAGACTGCTCGAGTTAACCCTATAGTTTGACAATGTACGATGTTCCATTTAATCGTTGCCGTTTTATACGATCTTCCCGAATTCTTACGAGAAAAGAAGACTTTTACAATTTTTATCGTAAAACTCGAATGGTAAGATGGATCGAGATTAAACGAGAGACGTTTCGACCATGATTCAGAGCATGATCGAATCAAAGGACGTATGCCTTCTGTTGAGGATGCGGGGGAGCAAGGCTCGGGACGCTCAAATCGACATACAGCGGGCTGATTTGAGGTGATCAGCTCGCCATACGGCCAGCTGGTCTGGGACGAACCAGTTCGCCGTGCGGCGAGCTGAACCGGCTGGTTCAGCTTGTCACACGTCAAACTGGTTTGGTCGAACCTGCTCGTAGTGTGGAGGATGCGGTTTTTGCAGTTTTTCGCTCAACTTGGGCAATCGTGTAATATGAGATTGGTTCGTTCGTTTTTTCCGAGATGACAATTTCCAAGTTTAGCGCGGATTTCCTTTGTTCGGAAAGTCCTTAAATTTTTATTAAACAATTTCTCGTGTTTTATAAAACGTATTTTTATTTTTATGGAAAGTTTTGGTCATTGATTCCGTCATACCGATTTTGACCCCAACAGTTTGCCCCCCAGTTCGTAAGAATCGTAGAGTTCTTGCGAGCGGTTTGAACTTGTTCGGCAAATTTGGTAGAATTTGTCGGAACTTTAATGGCCAAAAGTCCAAAAATGACTAGTAAAACTTTTTTAAGATTATGGCTCCACCTTGTGAAGGCTGCCTACGTACCCTATTGAAGGGATCGAGCCTTTCGTAGTTCGTCGTGGAGTTAAGGTTCATATGACATGTTTCCCAGTGAGACCTTTACAGTCTAGTTATTTGTATTGGACCTTTGTCGGTCTTGAGACTAGCTTAGTATGCTGTTTGCTCTGGCTGAGGGTGGCCGTTATAGTTTTCGAATTGGCTGTGTGCGGTTTTATTAATGGAATCATCGGAGTTTGCGTTTTTAAGAGCGTGTTTTTATTCGTATGAATGTAGAGGGAAGAAAACGAGTTGTCGTCTCATAGTCTAACTCTTTTTGTAGATCGCCCTGTTCGTTTGCCCGTTCCGGAATTTTTCGAAATTCGGTGAGCGTTTAGATTTGAACGAAGAGACATGCCTTTAGGATCGCAATTCATGCCTTGAGACGTTAAAGACCAGTTTTCTGGGTTTAGGGTAAGACCTAGGTTTACATTCAGATTAAGACTATGTGATCACTAGTCGGCTTTCGTTTTGCCTGTTGCGATTTTAACCTGATTTCGTATCGATTTAAAGTCCGCGATATGTTCTCGGGTTATACGACTTGTCTGATCGAAATCGAGCATCATCGAAGGTGCTGGCCAAAATTTGGATTTCTTTATAGCGCTATTACCCTTGTGTCGGGTGTATGAGAGCTATCACTGCGAGATAACTTAAGTTTGTTTAGGACTGTTGCGAGTTTGTTGTGATCAGCAACAAACTTGGTGGTAGATGCTACCGTTGTTTGGGCCTTCGCGAAGAATTCATATCTTGTGCGTATTTTATACTCGCGGATGGACTGTTAGCTCTTCCAAGAAAATGACTTTATCGAGGAAGGTATTTGTGTAGGAAAACTATTCTTCGGGCGTCTGCGACGTCTCGCACTGCCGAAGATTGGTTTTTATTTTATATGTTGTATTTCGTGCTAGAAACGTTTGCGGGCTCGAAGATGCTGTGCGGTGTTACGACGGTTTTGTCTTAAGCCTGCTTTGGAAATAGAGTGTATCGAGAGAATGTAAAACTTAGTCGGCTTGATAAGTTTACATTTTCCATTGAATATTTTGGCTTGGCATGAAGGTTGTATTCAGCCGCATATCCAAGTATGTCTATGGTCGTAGAAAGCTGTTTTCCGTTTTTAGGTTTGATTTATACGGTGAAATTTTTGTGTAATCTTTCCTTTGTATGGAAGTTGTTTTCTTTTTTTGCCCGAGGGAGATGAAGCATAAGAAGCTCGGTGCCGAGCCCGTGCAAAGTCAGTTGCAGGATGGTTTTTTTCCCGGATGTAAACGAGAGGAATAAGAGCAGATGCTCGTGAACTGCATGGCTAAGGAATGAGATTTTTCAGATCGCGATGCGAGGAAACAAAGTTCAGATTGGTCGTCCAGTGTCGGATCGTATTGCTTGGTTTTTCCTATAAGGAAAGTATTTTTCACAAAACCTGTTACGTTTATTTTCGAAAGTTTCTTCGTTATGAAATGATCATGAATATACAAAGGATTTTTTGCATATAACGGGTGATGATTTTAGTAAATCGACATGACGCATGGAGATAACAATGTTTCCGCAGATTTTTGAGAAGACTTTTCCGCTTTGTTTTTGATTCTTCGGTGATAGTTTCTTGGAATCACTCACAGAGTTTTACCAAAGGTTATTTCATCGAGATTTAGTCGCTAAACCTTTTAGTGGGTTTCTTGAGCGGAACGAATCACTTGACCAGTGATAGGATAAGTTGGCGAGCAAGGAGGACGTGTTCTTTATTGCTGCTACTTGTGTTCTCGATTTTTCATTGTCGCAAATATTTTTGATATTGTTCCGTGACTCACTTGGTTCAACGGAAAATGAGAGCAATGCTTTGATGCCTAAAGATTTCTCGTATAATTTTTTTTAACTCTTATTCGCAACTTGCTTTATCAAGTTGGAAAAGATCTTTACGACTTCGACAAATAATCAAGTTTCACTTTGAGGTTTGGAAGAGGTTTTCTAAACGCGTGACTGCGATGAGAGATGCTGTATAGTCCTCGATTTTATCTCCCATAAGCTTTGGATCAGTTTTTAGCGTTTAGACGAATCTAAGATTGTTGTTTGCTTTTGGGATGATTTTGACGAGGTATCTAATTGTTCAAATATTTTTCCGCCTTGTTTTTGCGAAAGTTTGCTTTATAGAAAGCGTTTTCTTGATGCGGAGAAAAATGTTTTTCGATTAAAGAGAGATTTTATAATATTCTAACTTTGTCTTTATTAAAAGTTTCGAAAATTTCGAATAAAAAGCGGATTTTAAAAATATGGGGGTATACGAATACTCGTATACGCACCCACTCCCCTCCCCCATTTTGGAAAGGGGGATAGCTGAAATCGTCTTTAGGTCCACGCATTCCTTCCGGAAATCAAGCCATCTCGTAGTTCTGATTGTTTGTGCGAGTGTGTTTACTCAGCTGTCGTATATTCGTCGATCGCTTTAGTCGCTGGATCGATGTCTTTTTCCGGGTTTTTCTACTCCGGTTGGGTAGTAGCGATGAGTTCGGAAGCTTGCTGCTTCTCGACCGTTGCTGATTTGGGTTGTTTTCAACGGTCGGTGGAGTGAACTTCGCTCGTTCCAGTTGCACGATAGCGACGGCTAGTTGCCTTAGCTTATGCTCCGCTAAAAAACAAAATCGCGGATGTCGCTGGCATCCCCAAATTGTCGCGGCTTCGGAAGGAGACGGAAACTTGATGCTTGAGTGGTACGTCGACGGAACTGCCTTCATGGCGTTTATCCAGGGCGTGTCCATGATCACGTTGTAGATAGCTGGTCGGTCGACGACTGCGAAGTTTACAATTTTCGTCACTTCTTTTACGGCGACCGGAACTCGGATTGATCCGAGAGTCATAGCCGTTTCGTCGGAGAAGCTGGTCAGCGGTTTTGGTATCGGCTCGATCTCTATCAAATCGATTCCTATTCGTGCCAACGTGTTGTGGAAGATTACGTTGACAGTTCTTCCACTGTCGACCAGGATTCGGGCGACTTCCAAATCTCTAATGACCAGGTCAATGACGAGAGGGTCAGCGTGCGGTTGGTTAATGCCCGTAGTTTCTGCCTCCTCGAAGGCGATTATTCCTTTCGGAGTGTCTACCGACGGCTTCTTCCAACTCGAACATGTCTCGGCTTTTCGCTGCTAGGATTTGATAGACAAGATGGTGTCAGTGTAGTACTGCGATTGGCCGATGATCATGTTGACCCTTCGGCGGTTAGCGTAGTTTCCTTTCTTGTTTTGTCTCCGTCCGCGTTTCTCGCCCGATTGGTTCCCTTGTGGCGGAGTTTCCGTTCGCGAGTTCCTATCGGTTTTCGGGGGGCGATCCGAATCGCGGAGGAAATATTTCACGCTGGACACTTCGGAGAGTTCTCCCGCGAGCAGTTTTGCGGTCAGTCTTGCGCCGAGAACTTTGCAGTTTACGGTAGAATGACCGCGGGTATGGTGGAGATCAAAGTAGGTATTCTCGTCGTAATTCGAATTCCTAGACCACGTATTTCCCGTTGTACGACCTTGCTCTGATCCAGAGTTGGTGGCGTAGTTGTGCACCCCTTGAAGATCCTGCCCCTCGTGATGGACGAATTTGTCGTTACGAGAGTTTTTCTTTCTCAGCTTTTGTTCGGACGCGGTATCTTTTTCGGACAACTTTGCCGGATTATGCTGTTCGGACAGGATTTTGGTGTCCTCTTCGATGGTGATATAATCGGTAGCTTTGTGGAGCGCGTCCTGGATTGTTCACGGCTTCTCGAGAGTTATCCACTTTCTAAACTTTGACTTCAACCAGAGCGATTTTCTAAGCGCGTCAACGGCTTTCTATCGCTTATTTCGCTAACCCTAGCCATGATAAGCTTGAACTTGCTCATGAAGTCGCGGAGAGGTTTGTCTTCCTCTGGGAGAAGCTCTAGAGGCCAGCATCAGAATTCCCGATTTATGAACATCGAGTATTGTTTCAGGAATTCGGAGGCGAGTTGGCAGAAACTTCTGATCGAGTTCCGCTTAAGCTTGGCGAACCATTCGAGTGCTGCTCCCTCTAGGTTTTGGAAGAAAAGACGGCAGTAACCCGCGTTCTTTTCGCTATCCTTGAGCTTGTCTCGCCCCATGGTGATCTGGAAGGCTTGCAGGTGCGCTTTGGGATCGGTCGTCCCGTTGTAAGTCAGCACTCTGAGCTTTCCAGGATCGGGTAGCTTGACCTCGGTGATGCGAGCCATAAAAGGCGTTTTCCGAGATTCGTATAGCAGCCGATCTAACTCGGGTGCGGCGCTGGTAGCATGGTGAATTTGAGATTTCACCGCTTTTACCGCTGCGGCCGTTTTAGTAATGTAGTCGCAGAGATCACGAATCTCAGTTAGATCGCCAGTAGTTTTCCGACCTTGTCGGCGTTTGCTGCGGGTAACTAGAGATTGTTCCTCGGCCGTTTTTGCGCGTTGCACGCAGTAGAGCTCCTCCTCGTCCTCAGTAAAAGAACGCTCGAGAGAGGATTCCGGCTGAGGGCTGCGATTTTTCCTCCTTCTCGGATGGACGTCTGCGTCTTCATACGACAGATCGGATTGGTCGCTTGTTTCCAGGTTAACCCTTTCGACATCGTCTTGTTCGGTCTCCTGTCTGCCAGTAGGAGATTTATCCGATTCGTTCAGCGTCGCGTCAGGGTTATCTTTTTCTTAGTTTTGCTCCGGTAGAATACCCTGCTTGGTTCTGGGACGATCCATAGGAGTCGTGAAATCAAGCCTTCTTCTGCGGATCTTGGTAGTTCCGCGGGAACGAATTGCCTTGGTTCTCGCAGTTAAGGTTTCGACTTATTTTGTGAGTAAGCCAATCAATTTTTCTTGCTCTTCCAACTTCTTTCTGAATTCATTGAGCATATTCTCGACGATCTCGGTGTTAGCATGAGCGTTAACCGCGGACACATCTGGAGCTGGTGTTTTGTCAACGTTTTCGCTATCGACGCGAGTTGGTTGTTTTTCTGTCATCGTTTCTCGATTGAGCGTGCTGCGGATTGAGTGTAAGATAGATCTGACCGCCCCCCTCCTTTTAGCGCCAAACTGTGTGAACCGAAATTCACCCCTGTCGATTTTCGTAAACTAAGTAATTTAGGGACAACCCTAATTTCCCAGAGGACCCGGCTATCTGCGGAAACGTACACAAGCTATCAAGTAAACGATGAGAATAAGTAAAAGATGTTAAAAACGATACTGAGAGCAAGAAGGATCTTATTCCGATTATGCGTAAGGGTGGTACAACGAGGTAAAACCTTGGCTACAAGAGCTGATGCCGAGTTTCCTAGTTCTAGCAACCTAAATCTAAACCCTAGTTGAGACGCAGCTCGATAACAAAAACCGAAATATTCCTAAGTGCTAAGTTTTGGTGTTGAGAGCTCTGAAAATCATGTGTCTTCTGTCCTTGGCCTTCTGCTTACATACTCCCTCCTTAGGCGGTTTAGTCCTTAGCACCAGGATCTATTACTACATGGGATGAGACTAAGACTGCTTTTCTGAGATACTTCTTCACTAAGTCGAAGTCCATATATCTGAGGAATAAGATTGCAAGTTTTCAGCAGCTTGGTTCTGAGAGTTTTCATGAGGCTTGAGAGCGCTTCAAGGAGTACACGCAGGATAGCCCTCACCATGGCCACACTGATGTTAACCTAGTGAATATCTTTTACCAAGGTGTCAATGAGAACCATCAGAATGCCATGGACACTGCTAGTAATGGCGACTTCATGACTAAGACAGTAGAAGAGGCATACACCTTGATTGACAACCTGTCAGTCATTCAAGCAAATCGCAAATCGGAGTATGATAGACTCAAGAGAAATTCTTGGTCTGATTCTAAGAAGATCGAAGAGCTGAATGCCAAGATTGAGATGCTTATGAAGAGAGATCAGAAGTCAATTAACTATGTGGGGATCACAATAAACAGACTAACCAAGAGTCTACTGCTCATGATTCAGATGATTTGCAGGCTGATGTGAACTACGTTGGTGGTCAAGGATCTACCACAACAAAGGTTTCAATCAAAACTCTGGGAACCAGAGTGTGTTCAACCAGGGATCTCAGAACAGAAATCAATACAAGGGAACAACTCAGGAAATTCTGGTTATCAACAGAAGCAGTACAACAATTACAAAAATCAAGAAAATTCCTCTTCATCTCAATCTTCTCAGGATAATGAGATAAAAACAGATGCTGCAAATAGTGATAGAGGGTCAAAATAGAAGCACTTCAGACATTTGACAGCATGTATAGAGATTTGAATGGGAAGTTTGAAGCTTTGAATACCCAGATGAAGTTGTTGGAAACACAAGTTGCTCAAAACTCATCAAGCAACAAAACACTTCTTGGCACTCTACCATGGAAAGCAGAGGTAAATCCCAAGGCTCACTGCAATGTTATCTCAACCACATAGTGTAAGAAGTCTGAAAAAGTTGGATACATGGAAAAATTCGATAGTGTCACAGAACGATCTATCCAGGGACAAGGGATCGAGTGATCCATGACATCAATGACACAGAACGGGCAATCCATACCCAAGGGATCGATCAATCTATGTCAAACAGAACTGAAAAATGCTCGAGTTGCTGGATTTGAGCGGATTTATGTACCAAGAACTCCATATCCTGTTGTGCCACAACATCTGAAAGAGTCTATCA
Organism: Eruca vesicaria subsp. sativa; assembly: GCA_932364175.1. Taxonomy (NCBI): domain Eukaryota; kingdom Viridiplantae; phylum Streptophyta; class Magnoliopsida; order Brassicales; family Brassicaceae; genus Eruca; species Eruca vesicaria. The sequence goes on from CAKOAT010175154.1 coordinate 918,641, forward strand.
GTGAAAAGACTTTGGTTGGATTCCAGAAGTGGGTAAAAAGAATTGCTCCTACCATTTCTTTTGAAGATGCTTGGAGTAAGTACCATCTGAATCAGTTCCTCACCAATACCAGAAAAACACGAGAAGAGATTGAGGAGCTGTTCGTCAAAGCTAAGAATGAACCGTCATTGTTGAAGAAGCTATCTAATTTGTAAGACCCTAGAAAGTTTGTAGTCCCATGCTCAATATCTGGAGTCGAGTTCACAGATTCTCTCTGCGACACTGGTTCAGCAGTTAGCCTCATGTCTAAGGACATTGCTGAGAGACTAGGCCTTCTGATAGAGCCACCAAAGCTCACTCTAGAGTTTGCAGACTCCTCTACAAAGTCTCCATATGGTGCTATTAATGATTTATCTGTTCAATTTGGAGGCTATCTTGTCCCCACTGATTTTCAGGTAGTGTAGATGAGTAATGGTTCTATTAGACCTCTGATTTTGGGAAGAGATTTTTTAGCCACAGCAGGAGTAGTTACTGATATGCCCAATCAGAGGATCTCTTTTGTGAACATTGACCAGAATGTTTACTACAGACCTGTGCCGACAGATACATCCATGCAACTAGCCTCCTGCGTCGCTGTACTTTATGAGTACATGTCTGTATATGCTTCTCAGAGGAACTTAGTGGATAAGGAACCTGTCAAGGAAGTTCTGAACAAGACCGGTTGCACCATGCAGAAGAAGTCTGATATAGTTGCAGAAGGAGAGGTGAAGTACAAAGGAATCAAGGGTGATCCTCATCTGATGTTGATACCTCACAGCTACTCTGGTGATGTGATAGAGTATGAGGTGAAAGGCAAAGGGACTTCAAAACCTTTATCAAAGGTTCACGTTATTCTCACCTCGAAGATGAAAGAGAAGGGTATTGGAAGCTGTGAAGGGTTTTATGAGCAATATTCGGAAGCTCAAGATGTGTGATGGTGGGACTTGTTTTGGAGCAAGCTCTCATGTTCATCTGGACTGAAACTGAACTCTAAAAGTCTGGCTCGTGATTTAAAATAAGCCCTGACTGGGAGGCAACCCACTAGGTTCGTTTTTCTTTCTCTTTCCTTTGTTTCTTGCTTTTGTTTATTTCACCTCCTTTGGAATTATTTTCACACCGAGACGGTGTGAAGTAAGTCTGAGGGAGGACGCTACTGATGTTGTTTCTTTTGTTTCTTGCATTTGTTGTGTTTTAGTGTCAGTCATAGAATCTTCGTCTGTTTTATTGAGTCAAGTGTGTTTGTTGGGATGTTTCACAAACCTTATGATGATTTTTAGGCTATTACTTTGTGCGCAGGACTGTTGGCGCAGGCAAACCAGAGAATCTCATGACCAGACAGCCTCCCAAAAAGCTTTGAAACTTAAGTTTTAGTGGACTGTAATTGACTCTATTTATTTGGACCACTAATGAACTTAATTCTTTGCATCAGGGACTCTACATCAGGAAACGGTACACCATATACACATTCAGGATTTTCCTAATCTCATTCTACCAATCTTTACTAATCCTGAATGGCCAGACTCATCTTTAGTTTGGTACCACACCTACACCTTACCCTTTCTTTGATCTCCATGCATTCTTTGTCACTGTCATATATGCATATATGTGCAAAAACAATGGAGAGAATAGGGTAGACATGATTCGCTTGTCTACTTAGGTAGGATTGGAACATTTAGGTGGTTAGACACGGTCATGGTGTCTAGGGCTGGTTGATAAAGTAAGTGGGTGTTAATACTGTGGAGATGCATTTCTCCTTGTTGTTTAGGTACTTCTGGACTGATTCTACTCGAATTATGTATATATCATGTTCCTGAAAAAAAAAATTGAAAAAAGAGAAAAAAAAATGTATATAATCAGTTTACTGTAGTGTTTCGAGAAATGGAATCAGTACCATGATGATTTTTATCTGTCTATCTCTTTTGTACCTAGACGAATGCATTATTTGACGTTGGGTTGGGGTTTGAGATTTGAGATTTGAGATTGATGAGGCTTGATGACTTGAGACTTGAATAGTTTAGAAAATCGTGGTTATCGATATACTCAGTCTCTCCAACGATTTTTCATCATGTTTTGCATCCATCTGTTGCTGCTGATGATACCCATTAACACTTTGAGCCTCAATTAAACACTAAAACAGTCTCCCTAACACCTAGCCCATTACACTCGATGGAATTTTCTCTGGTGCAAAGGTCACACCCAGAGAGAGTTCTAGGGTGAATCTGAGACTTGCAGGCTTGGAGTTTAGAGTATGGACAGGTCTGCGCAGTCTTGATGGGGATTTGGGGTGAATGCTCTGATGGTTTCTGATTTATGTAGTTATCGAAAAGCGCAAGGTGAGGTCTGTTGAGGGTAAGTGAGTCCCGAGTTTTCAAACTTCTTTCCTTTGGCTTAATCTTCGTTTCCTTTACTAGAGGATGAGCAAAGATTCAAGTCTGGGGGATTTGATGTGTTGTGTTTTTAACACTTTAAAACTCATTTTAGAACAAAGAATGATTGGTTTTTAAAGGTATTTTAGTCTTCTACGCGCCTTTTGTTGTTCTTCAATATAAATTACAGGTTACCTTGTGGAGAAAGAACTCATTTGGAGAGGATTTTGAGGCAAAATGGAGCACTGGCCGAATTATGCTGAATTTTCGACACAGAGCAGCCGACCCTTGGCATTGTGACACAGATCGACCGTTCCGCATCACATGGATCTAGCGATATATGTCACAGCGCTGAAACTTTTCATATTTGTGAAGAGACGCGTTTTGGAGACCTAAAAACCTGAGTTTATTATGTTCCTGACGGCCAGAGAGAGTTCTAGGGTGATACTTGAGAAATTTGTAACTCATTTGGATCATTTTGTAGACTTTTGGAAGAGGATTCTTCTTGTACTCATTTGGAGAAGATCTTCTAAATCCTTTCTCATTTTCAATACAATTTCTTGATGTTTTCTTCTCTGATTTTGTTTTCTTATTGTTTGAATATGAGTGAGTAGTCTTCTAGTTAGGTTAAGGGTTTCTCATTAGGGGATTTCTCAATGTATTGATCTAAAAACTGATAGACTAGGAATTTATCTTTTAGATCTTTGTCTACTGAATTTCTTAAGACTGAGACTTGTCTGATCACCTAGTATGTGATTCTAGGAATTTAATAGCACCGAAAATGTTGTTTGAATTCCTGAAATATCAGTAGATGAGCAAGGTTTCTGTAACCAACGGAAGTTGATGTTACTGCGCCTTGTGAACTGATCAAACCTGAACTTAAAGCTTGTTTAAAATCTGAGATACTGTTGAAGGTAGTATTTATGATCTTGAGCATAGGGTGTTAGCACTACGGAAGTAGGTTAATGCTAGTATTGTGATTTGAGTTAGAGACGTTGCTTAGCTTGTTTCCCTGTCATCTTGTTGTGTGATCATTATTGATGAGATATCCCTGAGAATTCCTGCTGCCTAACGCTTGTTTTAATTGTTTACAAACTCGTTTTAATTGCTTTTTGTTCGCTTATTCTTGCTTATTTGAATTAAGAAACTGAAAACCAAACAAACAATCTCTTTTATTCGCTTTAGCTAGTTACTTGTCTGCTACTCTACGTGTGGTCATCGATCCTTGTGGATCCGATTATGTACTACTACTGCGTACTTCACTGTGCACTTGCAGTTAGATAATCGGGTTAAAACCTGACCGATCAGTTATGAGTCGTAAGAAGGGTTAAAATGTTGTATCAATACGAGGCTACCAAAATTCTTGTTTATTAAAATGAGAAGAAAGCCATTTGAGTTTATTATTGCATATGAGAGATACAAAGATGAGAAGAAGGCTATTAAGTTTATTATTTCATTGATTTGTAAATGTGTAAACACATTATTAGAACATATATTACATCTTGGGAAACATTATTACTTATTTTTCAAACAAAAAAAACCACAAGAAAAGAGTACACATGCAAATCACAAAATAAACCACAAAAAAAACTATTATAGATCATTATATTTTAGTCGTTTGGAAGAAGACTTCCAGGAAGTGGTCTAGCGTTTATATTTTAGAAGATTTCGTGAAGATTTCTCATAAGTCTTCCAAAGTCTGATACAGATCTGAAAAACATGTATATCAAACCTAGATCTGAAAAACCTGCAAAAAAAAAAGATATATTAGTGAGAAAAACATGGGACAAAACTAAAAAATTCCTATAATGTTTGGTGTTTTCAAGTCAAAAATATTAGAGTGGGTTTGAAGAGTTTTAGTTTGGGAAAAATGTAAGAACTTTATGCAACAAGAGTTACCAAATGAAGAAAAGTCAGACATAAAAATTTACCAAAATGCTCAGATCTGTTATGAAAAATAGAATCATGGAAGAAGACTCCGTCAGAAGACTTCCTGGAAGTCGTCTGGAAAACTTCCTAAAAGTCGTCTAACTCATTATATTTTAGACGAATAACATGTAAGTCGTCCTAGAAGTCTTCTAGATCTGAAAAACTTTCATATCCAAATCAAGATATAAAAAATCTTCATATCCAAAAACGTTTCAACTGGCTTAAAAATAGAGAAAATGAATGGAAGATTAGATAAATCTACCTTATAGATCACACAATAATACATATCTAACATTAATAGATCTATCTTTAAATAAGTGGAAGATGAGAACCATGTGATGAAAAAACTACAAAAACAAGATAAATTAGTGAGAAATACATGAGACAAAAATAATAAATTGATATATAGTTTGGTGTTTCTAAGTCCAAAGAGGTTAGAGAGAGGTTGGAAATTTTTAGAATGATGAACATTACATTTTTGTTGCAGGCATTTGAGAGAAGAAGAGAAAATGTGTATATTTTTCTTTATATAGGGAGACAAAAAAATATAATTAGGTGAAATATTTTCGACTCAGATGACTTACAAGTAAGTGGTCTAGAAAACTTAATATTTTAACTGGAAACTAAAATTTTCTTAAATTTTAGACGAAAATATTAGGACGACTTACATGTAATTCGTGTTTTTTTTTTGCAACACATGTAAGTCGTCTGGTTTAAATTATTCACTATAAGACTTACAAGTTAGTCGTCTAGACCTTAAACATAACCTCCAAACTTAATTAACTAAATAAACACTTAATAAAATCAAATTAAACTTTAAAAGTGTTTACTATACACAGACATAAACACATATAGGTAAAAAATTAATTTTTCAAAAAAAAATTTTAGATTTTCATTTTTAGTTTAGTAAACAATTATTATTATGTAAATTTTATTTTTATTTTTTACTGAATAAAGCGGGATAATAAAATTTTCTTAAATTTTAGGCGGAAATATTAGGACGACTTACATGTAAGTCGTCTGGTTTAAATTATTCACCAGACGACTTACAAATTATTAATCTAGACCCTAAACATAACCTCTAAACTTAATTAACTAACTAAACATTTCATACAATCAAATTAAACTAAAAAGTGTTTACTATACACAGAAATAAACACATATAGGTAAAAATTTAATTTTTCAAGAAAACATTCAACATTGGCAAAACTAACCTTAGAATACATACAATACTACAACATATGTTGTCAAACCCTAAAACCAAAGAATATCATGATCGACTACTTTCGCTCATCTATGTTGAAAACTATTCAATTTTATTATATCTGAATTTTCATCACTTAAAACTGTTTAATATACATGATCTTAATTTTTCACTTGTCAAAATATTTTATTAAAAATTTATAAATTTTTATCAAGATCAACTACATCAAATGACTAACTTGGAAGTGGTCTACACAACTCAAGCGACTTACTCAGGCTATATTCGTAAAATGACTTCTATTTTTTGTTTGGTCACAAGGAACTGGCTGTAATTTCACAAAATTTTTAGATTGGTTTTGCATTTGATTCAAATTTGGGTATAGATTTGCATTTAAATCATGTTTTGAGTCATATTTGCAAAATTCTCCTATTTATAATTTTAGTATAAAGGGCTTTACTAGTTATACCAACTATCTATATTTTTAGCTATAGAGTTGAACTATTTGATCTTGTATAATCCACTCGTACTGTTCTTTCATGATTTAACTTATAATAACATCATATTGAAACATACTCATGAGTTTGATCTATACTATTATAGAAAAATCTCTATTAAGTTTATGTCCTAAACTTTTGAAGTTATTTATAAAGATATGCCACTTCTTATTTATAGGATCTTTTTAATTCATTTAAATTGATCAAACAGTTAATTTTGGAAATATTTCAAAAATAAAATAAACAATTAAATAATTATAATCTTTTCCTCTGTCTTTATATTATAATTGTTTATATTATAGTTTTTTGTTTATCTGATTAATTATGCTATTACAAATTATGAGAAACATTACATAGACGATATTACAGTAGACAATTATATCTGCCTTATGTTGATGCACGTCTGACTGCATCACTCTTAGCTGTCTTATGAGATTCATTCCTGATGGCACTCCTTGCGCCATGCTGAATATCTCTTGTAAGCCTCTTCTCCAATTTTCTGCATAATTTGCCTTTTACGGGAATTGAAACCTCAAAATTGAGTAGTCTAGGGTTCAAACCCCTTACCTGAGGTGTAGAAACCTTTAAACCTTGACCATTAGGCCATGGTGCGTCCAAAATTTTATATTATATTTCTTGAGAGTATTATTGTTTTGTCGTTTGAAGGCTGTTGATTCAATACTAAACTAAATATTATATATTTTTATTTAAAATTTGTGAAAAAATATTAAGTAAAGTATTTGAAAATTAAAATTCAATACATTGATTTCATAAAAATATAAAAAATACCAGAATATAAATATCTTTTCAAACAATTTATAAATGTTTATAAAATCATGTAACTTAACATATCAATAACATCTTTTGAGAATTTGCTCAAGAAAAATATAGGGAATTTAGGAGGCACACCAACGAAGTATAGTCTAATTAGCAGCATACACAAACGCATTGTTAGCTGGAGCACAGTTTCTTTTTCTGACTTGTTTACCCCTATACGTTAAATGCTTTCGAGCTGCTGTTCAGCTTACTATTCAGCACTGTTTCAACTTATCTTACCGATGCATGCGAGCTAATATAATCATATAATATACAAAAAGAATCTAAACAATATCCAACAATATCTTCTACTGTCAGAGAGTAATTGGTAAGGAGCATAAATTCGTGGGAAAGCTGGTGTCATTATCGCTCATATCTCAACAAAAAAGGGCAAAATCCCATTTCAGAAACCAAAACCCTAGAATTTTTGTGAGGAAGAAGAAATAGTTTGAATGGAAGACGATGGATCGCCATCTCCGCCGTGTACTATACCGGAGAGAATTTTCAAGGCAGGAGAAGAACCAATTGGCGTGCGGGTCACACCTTACCACAAACCGTTTGGTATTAGGCAAATCCTGAATGATCTCAACCCCGAAGAAATCGAGCAAATTCGAGCTTCACCTTTTGGAAAATTTGCAGAGCTTGCCGATAAACCTTCCTTCTCTGGTCGATTTGGTCGCTATATAATATCAAGACAGCTGAAGGTTACGAGAAAGCATGAGGCGTGGTTCGTATTTGCAGGGAAACCAGTTAGGTTTTCTCTCCGCGAGTTTGCTCTGGTGACAGGTCTAAATTGTGGAAGACTGGAGAAGCGGTCGAGGAAAAGACTGGCCAACCGAAACATAACAGAGAAACCATACTGGGGAGAATTATTTGGCACTCTGAAAGAAGTTCCAGTGTCGTCGGTCATCCGTATGCTTAAGAAAAACACAGTAACTCGGACAGACTTGCGTCTGAAGTATGCTTATCTTGCTTTACTGTCGTCTGTCATACTACCAACCACCCATACACCCAAGATCTCCCAAGATTGTGCTGAGATGATAAAAGATCTTGATAAGTTTTTGACATATCCTTTGGGTAGGGTCTCGTTTGATATGCTTATGAGTAGTATAAAAGAAAGGAAGGAACTTTCACTATCGCAAAACACCATCGCACTTAAAGGTTTCGTGTTAGCATTACAGTTAGTGATGGTAGAAGCCGTCCCCACACTTACTGAGGTGGTTCACGATGGGAACTCATCTGGTTCGGAAGATGAATTTAGAGAAGATGAAGACGATATAGATGATGACACAGCGATGAAGAAAAGTATCAGCCCTGGACATGCCCGCGATATCGATGCTGCCCGGGAAGGTATGTAGTTTAGTTCAATTATGTAGTTGGAACTGTAGTTTCACACCTCTCAACACCGAAAAAACGAAATTTAAATTATGCAGTCTTAAGCTTCTTTGTTTGTTTCATTGCAGGAGATTGTGCATTCCATAATCTCCGGTGGGGATGAAGCATTAAATGGTGAATCCGAGTTTGAATAGTCTGATGATGAAGATGATCCAGCAGTAGATAATATGTTGAATCTAATTCACCAGAGATTTGCTTTCTCACACTCCAGCTTCAGGGGCGGTGTAACCAAGTTGGATGTTGTTAGGCTACGTGAGGAGAGTAAAGCAGTTTCACTAAACAGAAAGTCTAGTAAAACATCACATGGGTCCTCCTCCCAGACAAGTTCTGTTTTTGATGTTGAAGTTGTTGCTGCTGTGGTGAAAGCTAGTGTTAAGGACGACTACACACGCCTCGCCAGTGTAGTAGATACATTACGTGAATCAAACCTTTCCTTCGAAACTAAAATCATATCCGAACTCAGCGAAATATTGGCAAAGGTAGAAGAGTGTGTGCACAACATACCAATGTTGAAGCAAGGGAACCAGAGACAGCCCCCCGGACCTAATGAAATTCCAAACCCAGCCGTTACTAAGAGGAATGCTGCCACACAAACGAACATTGATGTTGCAGGCTTCAGTGGAGAACCACCTGGGCTTGAGAATCAAACACTGTTACATGAATATGATGTAAGTTTTCTAATGGACGAACAATATATGTATTAGATGGATATTATTAAATTTGTCCCTATTATACAAAATTTCCCCATCATTCATGCAGGGAACTACGATCAACATCCTCAAAGAGTTAAACCCCGGAGTTGTTCCAAATGGTGACATGGGTGGGACAACATACAATGTAAGTATGTTTCGGAATATACATATGGTATTTTTTCCCACCATAGTAATGTGAGGTATGATACAGGTTGGGAAGGCAATAGAACGTGGTACGTGTCTCGACACCGTTTCACGACTTGGTTCTTTCACAAAGGTGGACTCCGTCCAGACTGGTGTGAAAAATATCTCAGATTCGGTAACCTTTTGTTAACTAATACAGTATATCTCCAACTCAGAAAACTAACGTCCATGGATGTCCCTTGTAATATTACATACCTTTTTTTTTCCAGAGTCTCGATCCAGCCATGTTGTTCCCAAATCCAACGTTTTCTTTAGGTTTAACTCAAGAGGAACGCGCGGTGGTGGATAAGGTCGTCAACGCGTGTATTACCGGTGGAGACGATGGATGTGGTTTATCGGCAAGTGCAGACATTCAGACGGAGACGGAGGAGGTTGATTTAGGTTGTAGGAAGAGTAAGCGGCAGAAAAATCCCCCCAAGTCTCTCGTAGGGAATTATCAATGTGACAAACGGTTCTTAAACCTTGGAAGGCAGATAGTTTCGGACAGAAAAAACCCCGCGACCAACATTGACTACTCAGCTAAGTTCTCTATTCTCCTTGAGAAAATGAAAACACCATTGTAAGTGTGAATTTCACTAAAATATCTGTCGTCAACATTTAATAACTCTATAATTTTATGATTAGCGGGCTAATCTATCTATCGTCAATTCTGCTACAGCGCCATAGTTACTGATCTGTGGACTCTTAAGAGTGGTGAACTCTACGAAATGGTTGACAGATCAAATCCTCTATCTGCCAAAGTACGTACGGAGCTACTCATATGTTATGTGCGCCTTTTTTCCAAATTTATTGACTATATAACCGTACAATTAAAATCTCTTCTTCCAAGTTGTTGATGTGCTCATCTCTCATATTTATTCAGAATTCCGCACGAATTGTCCTCCCAAACACCGCAGTACGTGTTTCTTTATGGACACCAAATTTCTAGGTGTAATGTCTAAGCTCTATTCCCAGTTTTCGAACGTCGCAAGGAAAGAGAGCTTCCGTTTCCCCGACACTATCCTTGGTGGTGGCGTGCAAAAGACTGCATTCATGGAAGCTGAGCGATTTTACTTCCCGTTCAACCTCGACGAACAGTACTGGGTTGGAGTCTGCATCGATATGACTGCTTCGTCCATTTATGTCCTAGATAGCAACATATCGAAGAGGTCGGACTATATGATGAATAAAGAAGTGAGGCCTTTGGCGCAGATGTTTCCTTATTTTGCGAGGCAGATGGGGAAACAAGTTGTTTCCAAAGCCCTGAAACCCCTTGCGATTGAACGCCCACGCTGTATTCCGCAGAACAACGCATCACTAGACTCCGCCGTTTCATCATTACTATTCATAGAAGCTCATGCTGTTGCGGGTCTTGAGGCCTGTACATCTATTACATCAGATGTTCTGGACAGCAAAGTGGAACGCCTTGCTGTGACACTGTATAAAGGACACGTTGGACCCCTCTAAACATGATTGTCTGTTTGCCTTTTCCCTCTAGTTTCTCCAAGCTTTGATGCGTTAATCGTTGTTTATGGTGATTTAGTTTGTGTGTGACTGAAGAACAATGTTTCCTTATGTCCTAATGCTAAGATTATTACTACAGTATTATTAGGTGATCTATTCTAGTTGGGTCGAAAAGAATGACAAACATAGGAAAACCATTTACCTTCTCATGTAAAACATCCCGACTAGAGTTATTAGTATAAGTTTAGCAAACTTAGCCGGCTAAACTTGCGTATAGTCGCTTTGCCGTATAATTAAACATGTGCGATATCTCCAGAGTTTAACCACCTACTCCATCGTCTTCTATATAAATGATTAGGGATCTGTAACCCTTGTGATATAAAGAGTTTATCCACTCATATCTTCATGCCTCTTTCCTCCTTCTCCTCGTTCTCGAGAAATGCAGTCTTCAGAAGCCTCTGCTGTAGATTCTTTTTCTTTCACTAATAACAACATAGGATCCAGTGGACCACCTTGCCGGTGTGGGAAGCAGACTAAGTTGTTCAAAGCGTGGACAGACGAAAATCCAGGTAGACGGTTTTATAGGTGTGCTATTCACGGATTCTCCTGCTGGTTTGATGTAGACGAGCCACATGGTTGGCAGAAGATAAGTCTGCTGGAGGCTCGAGAGCAGATCCAACGACTGCGAAGCGAAACCCAAAAATTGCAATCAGAAATTAGGGTTCTTAAGCAGCAAAAGACACCAGACGTGGCAGCTTCGGCTGATAATTTTGAAACTAATCACTCAGAAGAGCACCTTTCAGGGGAGTACCACCAGTTACAGGCCGAGGCATTAAAGAGTAGAGAGAGAGAGAGGACGTTACGACAAGTTCTTCTAATATCATGGGGAGGGTTTCTCGCCGCAACGGCTATCATCCTAACAATGTCTAAAAACTAATTTGTCTTAAGTTTGCTGCTTGTACTTGTCTCTCTAATTATCTTTCCAGCACGAAATAATTGCGCTGAGATGGGAATCCAGGATGTTATATCCCGTTTCTCAGTCCAGCTAAGATGTCTTAATACCATATGGATATGTGAAGCAATAATCTTACATTCTTGTTAGCTATAGCAAATGTTCTACATTTCCATAAACTATATAACCAGATATTTGGATATGAGACTTAGTGGAGTGGTAACGCAATATTTGAATGCCATAGTAAGGGGGTAGCCGGATCATATACTTGGTAGACATGCTTAGGTGTTTATATTTGGTGACATCGTCAACAAAGAATTTTTAGACATGAGAATTAGTGGACGGCTATCATAATTGTCGGATGCGTGGAGTTAGGTAATAACCGGCAACAATACATGTTCCAATTACCTTTGTACACTTTGTCAAATACGACAACTAAACCGTGTACTAGCCAACTATTACATTAATTACAATGTCACTACCATATTATTTGGAAGCCTTAACTTTAGAGGTAACTGGATCATAGAATTTGTTGAACTTTACTATACCTTACAAGATCCAACTCTGTTTCTTATTTTTATATGTCAAACCAAACAATTATATTAACATTTGGCCATTGGTTAACTGATTCATATGGAGGTTTTTGTTTACTTTTCTTCGCCGGGAGAGGGAGGATTTGGAATAGGATTTTGATTAAATGATTTACATAGGGTTTTTTAGTATTATAAGGCAAACTATACTCCTTTACTATTAGAGCTACAGTATACTCTTTTGGTTTTTTACTATTATAAGGCAAACAAAAGAGCTTTAAATTTTACCCAAGGTTTCACAGTTCCATAGAGAGGTTTTTGTTTAGATTTGATGGCATGGAGGGGAAGATTTGACTTAAGATTAAATCGTATATTATGTTAGCCATCTAGTAATTGTGTTAACCCTAAACCAAGACCGTATCTAATTTAATGAAAATCCTGAGTCAAATCCCTCCCCTCCTGGAGATCAAAACTAAACAAAAAACCCCATATGGATAGGTGAACCCATTGGCACATATTTATACATATTTTGTTTGACGTATAAAATTGAGAAACAAAAGAGGATATTATAGCTCTTTCAATTCTTAATTTTATGGGTTGACTGCCTAAAACTCCCTGTAAATACAAGTACCCTATCTATTCCCCCCTCAACTCTTAAGCCCTTGACAAATCCACCCAAAAATATGAATTCTCTTTAGATCTTCCCCTAATGTTTTTGGTTCTGCCTCAATCCCCATCTTTAATCATATTCCGAAATCAAGATTAGAGATAAATTAATTGCGTTTTGTAATTAGCGTTTTCCCATTAGAAAAGAACCAGACTCGACATTAAAAAAAATCCGACCCGATTTAACTGAAGAGCAAACTGAATTGGGGTAAAATAAATTAGGGTTTGGATTTTGTTTTGTTTCTGAAGAACACAGATAAGGGACAGAGACAGAGACGACGCAAGAGGAACAGAGAGACAGAGGGACAACGACGAGGAACAGAGAAAGAGACTACAACAACGAGAAAGAGAGACGAGGACGATGGCGAGGAAGAGCGAGAGAGAGAGACAACAACGAGGAAGAAAGATAGGGACAGCGAGGACGAGAAGAGGAACAGAGAGAGAGACGAAGAAGAAAGAGGAAGAGAGACGAAAACAGAGAGAGAAAGGCGCAGTGAGAGTGAAGAAGAACTTCTCCATTGATCATGAGCAGCTCAGCCTCGTCTTCTTCGCGATCAAGAAACAAGGCTTGAGAAGATGGAGCGCTTCTTATGAATGATATTAAGCATTTGCGACAGAGTATGATGGAGTGATTTGAGTTTTAAGAAACAAACAAGGATTGAGAAAATGGAAGAAGAAGCTGTGAGAATTAAGATGAATGAAGAGATGATTGAAAGCTATGATAGGATATGGTTTTTTGGAAAGGGATCTTGTAACTGAGATGATCATGTTCTTTATGTGTAGTTTGGTTATGTCATGAATTTCGCTTATGTGTTTAGACTTATGTAAGGCTCTTAATTGTGTTTTTAGTGTCTAAAATGGTCATGTTCTTGACTTGTTGAGTTTAAAACATGAGTTTGACTTGTTTATGCTCAAACTGATCAAACAGTGGTGAGTTATCTTATTGCTACGGTAAAGATCCAGCTTTTGAATATGCTTTTCTCTACTGTGTAACTCAAAGCTGCATTTGTGTCTTGTGATTAGATGAATTGCCATAAGCATTGAGTTTTTGGGTTGGTGAAATGGTGTGAATGGTTAGTGTCTGTAGTTTTGGCTACTTGTTGATCTAAGCTATATTGATATATTTGGTGGTTGGGCTTAGCCATTGTGTATATTTTATGTTTGGTTCATTGGCTTAGTGGCGTGGGGTGTTGGTTAATGCATTAGAATAAAGAACACATAATTTTAAAAACATGTTTTAACCACAACCAAAGACACCAAGAACATTCATTTAGAGTTTTAAAGAACAACAAAAGCCACAAAGTACAACCATTTAGTGTTTTAAAACGATAAAAGCCACAAAAGAACATTCAATAAAGAATTTAAAAAACAACAAAATCCACTAGTTTTAACTAATCTGGAGCTTGAGTAGATTGAGTAGGTTGTGTAAGTCTGATCTGATCTCTTCATGGGCATGAGAAGAAGTGCCCTGCTACAAAACCAAACATGAGAATACATACATTAACAATGAGTGAAATTTGGTTGATATCATACCTCTTCCACGGTTTGGAGCGTATACTTTATCTTCTTCTTTGGATGAATTTTACAACCATTTGCATTAATTACTACCTGCATCACCACAACTTCTTCAACATTCTCCATACCTAACCACAACAGCTCCTTCAACATTCTTCATACCAAATAAAAAAAAAACATTCTTCATACCGTAGAATATCTCTGTCATGCTTTTTCGGTCGCCTCTTCCCGTTTCTGTTTTGTCCTTGGTACCATTCCTCACTGTCTCTCTCTCTCCTCTGCACTCTCTTCTCTCGTTTCTCCCTTTTTCTTTTTTTTTTTTTCTATCATCCTCGTCGTTCTTGTGCTGTGAAGAAGAGACACGAACTCTGCAATCTCTTGTCGTCATCTCTCTCTCTCTCTGTTTCTGTTGTTGTCGTCTCTGCCTCTGTCCCTCGTCTTCTTTCTGGTTTGTGTTCATCAGAAACAAAACAAAATCAAAACCGTAATTTAAAATTATGCCTAATTCAATTTGCTTTTTAATTAAATTGGGTTGGATTCTTTTTTAGTGTCGGGTCTGGTTCTTTTCTAATGGGAAACCGCTAATTGGAAAATGCAATTAGTTTATCTCTAATCTTGATTTCAAAATATAATTAAAGATGTGGATTGGGGCAGAACCAAAAACATTAGGGAGAGATTTAAAGAGAATTCATATTTTTGGGTGGATTTGTCAAGAGCTTAAGAGTTAAGGGGGAAATAGATAGGGTACTTATATTTACAAAAGGTTTTAGGCAGCCAACCCTAATTTTATACGTCAAACAAAATAGCTATAAATATTTTATCATGGGTTCACTGATCCATAGGGGATTTTTGTTTAGATTTTATGGTCTGGAGGGGACGATTTGACTTAGGATTTTCATTAAATCTATATTATGTTAGCCATCTAGTAATTGTGTTAACCCTAAACCAACACCATAACTAATTTAATGAAATTCCTGAGTCAAATCCCTCCCCTCCTGGTGATCAAAACTAAAAAAAAAACCCCATATAGATCGGTGAACCCATTGGCACATATTTATAGCTATTTTGTTTGACGTATAAAATTGAGATACAAGAGAGGATATTATAGCTCTTTCGTTTCTTAATTTTATACGTCAAACAAAATATGTATAAATATTTGCCCATGGGTTCACCAATCCATATGGGGATTTTTGTTTAGTTTTGATCACCAGAGTGGAGGGATTTGACTCAGGATTGTCATTAAATTAGTTATGGTGTTGGTTTAGGGTTAACACAATTACTACATGGCTAACATAAATACGATCCATAAGGGTTTTTTTTTTTAAGTTTTTCTCACCAGGAGGGTTTAGGATTTAACTTACGATTTTCCTTAAATGATTTAAGGTGTTGTTTTAGGGTTAACACAATTAATAGATGGCCAACATAATATTTGAATGGAAATATTAGGGTTTATGGTACAGTATTTAGGGTATAGTATTTAGGGTCTAAGGTTTATTTAGGGTATATATTAGAGAGATTATGTTTTACTGTTCGTGTGGGGTTATGCTAATCATAATTACTCAAAGGCTAATATTGTTTCCTCATTATGCTTATAAATTTAAGAAACAAAATAGGATATTATAGCTCTTTTTGTTTCTTAATTAGCGTACGTCAAACGAATTGCCCATGGGTAACTTCGGTAACGTCAAACGAATTGCCCATGGGTAACACCAAACACATACCCCAAACTTGACCGTCTTGATTTAACTTAGGTAACTTAGGTAACTTAGCCGAAATGACAAAGTCAACGGTTACAGAAAAGTGTAACCACACAAAATCCGTCATACCTGGTTAAACTTTCCAGTAACCGTTTATACACAAACATCGTCCTAACGAAATTCCGCTTCAACACCAGCCGTTAACCATTATTATAAAATAACATTTTGCTTCTCTTCAACCCCGAGACAGTTACTCTTTTTAATTTTTTCCTATTATAAGGAAAACAAAAGAGCTTTAAAATTTACCCAAGGGTTCACAGTTCCATAGAGAGGTTTTTGTTTAGATTTGATGGCCTGGAGGGGAAGATTTGGCTTAAGATTAAATAGTATATTATGTTAGCCATCTAGTAATTGTGTTAACCCTAAACCAAGACCGTACCTAACTTAATGAAAATCCTGAGTCAAATCCCTCCCCTCCTGGAGATCAAAACTAAACAAAAACCCCCATATGGATAGGTGAACCCATTGGCACATATTTATACATATTTTGTTTGACGTATAAAATTGAGAAACAAAAGTGGATATTATAGCTCTTCCGTTTCTTAATTTTATACGTCAAACAAAATATGTATAAATATGTGCCCATGGGTTCACCAATCCATATGGGATTTTTTGTTTAGTTTTGATCACCAGAGTGGAGGGATTTGACTCAGGATTGTCATTAAATTAGTTATGGTGTTGGTTTAGGGTTAACACAATTACTAGATGGCTAACATAAATACGATCCATAAGGGGTTTTTTTAAAAAAAGTTTTGCTCACCAGGATGGTTTAGGATTTGACTTACGATTTTCCTGAAATGATTTATGGTGTTGTTTTAGGGTTAACACAATTAATCGATGGCTAACATAATATTTGAATGGAATATTAGGGTTGGTGGTACAGTATTTAGGGTATAGTTTTTAGGGTTTAAGGTTTATTTAGGGTATATATTAGAGAGATTATGTTTTACTGTTCATGTGGGGTTATGCTTATCATAATTACTCAAAGGCTAATATTGTTTCCTCATTATGCTTATAAATTTAAGAAACAAAAGAGGATTCTATAGCTCTTTTTGTTTCTTAATTAGCGTACGTCAAACGAATTGCCTATGGGTTCACTGATCCATAGGGGGGTTTTTGATTAGTTTTGATCACCAAGAGGGTTTATGGTACAGCATTTAAAGTATGGCTAACACAATTAATATATGGCTAACATAATATTTGAATGACTAACATAATATATGGCTAACATAATATTTGAATGGAAATATTAGGGTTTATGGTACAGCATTTAAAGTAGAGTTTTTAGGGTTTAGGGTTTATTTAGGGTATATATTACAGAGATTAGGTTTTAGACATCGTGTGGGGTTATGGTTATCATTTAGTGTTCTGGGTTGTTATACCTCAGGTGGAGGGGGGGTAAAGGGTTAAAGTAATTACTTGTTGGCTAAGATTATTTCATTGTCAGCCGGATTATATACTTTTATACAACTTTCATCGTATTTGAACCAAATGACAAAATAACATTTATGGTATGTGCTTACATCCAGTATTAACACCTCTAGTTTTATTATAAATAGAATTTAGGAGCTTACTTTCATCATAATAGTATCGATTGACAATCCAGTGGTACCGGCACATTATAAAAGGACAACTGTTTCATTACTTTATTAACGGTTACAAGAAGGTTTATCCCACAAAATCCAACACCAAACACATACCCCCAACTTGACCGTCTTGATTTAACTTATGTAACTTATGTAACTTAGCCGAAATGACATAGTCAACGGTTACAGAAAAGTTTAACCACACAAAATCCGTCATACCTGGTTAAACTTTCCAGTAACCGTCATACACAAACATCGTCCTAACGAAAATCCGCTTCAACACCAGCCGTTAACCATTATTATACTATAACATTTTGCTGCTCTTCAACCCCGAGACAGTTACCACTTGCCGTCAGTCTGCCTAGACTCGGAGGAACTCTAATAAAGGGTGGTGTCTCCTTCGCTGTTTTTGGAGATCCTAACGTAGTGGAAGATATGCACGACGAAGGAGTTTCTGATACGGATGGAATGTCTGGAATAGTGACGCTAATTTGGAGTGAGTAAAGTGGGACATTACCAACCGAAGCTGATCAAAGATAAGTGTTGCAATCAAACCATCAGAAGAAACATAAGCGCAACAATCACATACGTATGGATTATTTCTGAACTTTTTTACCTTCATTGTTTGGGGGAGCACTATTGGTTGGTTCGACATGAACCACTTCTGAGGAGAAGGAAAGAAATTATTCAAAAATCATAACGTAGAGAAAAGCAGAGATTGAGTATTATTAAAATTTATGACAACCCTGTTACCTTCCTTAACCCCTGCGGAAGTGTCTGCTCCTTTTCCAACTTCAACCTTCTCTCCACTGGTTGGTGGTGGCCTAGTGTCATCACACCAAGCTGCATACGCCTCCAACTCCTCAGCTGCTCTAGCCTCCTCCTCTTCCAGGTAATCCCTCCAAAAAGCTGTTTCCTCTTCCTCGGGCTGAGCATCCACATCACAGTCAATGAAACCTGGACACGCAGACAAGTCTACACAACCGTCCCATACAACAGAAGGAGCTTGGGAAGTATTGACTGGAACAACTTGGTCTTCAGCAGCATAGCTACTTTCTGAACCCCCTAACGATTTTCGAAAATTTTAAGTTAAATGATAATATAGCCAGTTAATTATAATACAACATATTTAATGAAGCTTGCGTTCTCACCAACATTGGCCACTTCTTCTATGTTTCCTGCGCCCATGTTAGCAACATCAGCCATGTCCTCGTCATCGTCAATGCGTATTATCTCAATACGCTGTTGGACGCCAGTTACAGTCTGGATATCGAGACCCCTGTCAACATTTCCCAACTCTAGCGCAACTCGATAGATGAGTTGCATCTCCTGTTCGCCAAATATCTCCCACATTACACTAGCACTCGTCAGAAGCCTTTCACCAAAAACCATACCTGCCAAAACGTTGTACAAATTTAAGGCACGGGTTAGGGGTTTAATATAAATCATGATTTAGCGAAAAAGGGGATGTAGTACATACCTTCAAATATGGCCCGTGCTCTGTCATCCTGCGTACCATCGACAACATATGTCGACGCACCTATAGTGAAGTTAGAACGACGGAGAAAGTTGTACTCCGCCACCCTCCTAGCACCAATAGTGGCGAGTAATGTAATATCTGTTAGCCATGTCCTATCCTTTAACAGACGATGGAGATCATCAGAGCTGGAAATCGTCGTCGGGGTTATGTTTCTATGTGGGAAGACCATCAACTCAGGTAAGCCATACGTGATAACGATCGGAGTTTCCTCAGCTAGCCCATATACTTGTCTGATAGCTCCTATGACGACTTCATAATTTCCATCATCCTCAACATACATGGTCCAGCCAACATACTCCGGTGTGGGGAAGAAGTGCCAGAGATCATTGCGGTTTTTCATCCAATCCCCACGAAACACTCGAACCAGTCTACCCATCTCCTACAGTTCATAGCGAAGTTAGACACTCATTTATTAAAGTTTCACAACAACCTATTAGACACTCAACATTAGTTATTCCTCCTCGTACTAAATTGGACAATCTTGTTTAATGGCCAATCATATAGAAATAAAACTAATTGAAAAAGAAATTAGATACAACGGCACAAGTAGAAAAATCACAGTGTATGACAACGACTTACAGTAAAGAAATTGAATTCACCGGTTGTAGGACCCGTCAGTACAGAGTACGTAAACACCTTCTTCTTATCCCTCTTTATTATCTCCAAGTTTCTGCAGGAAAAATCCGCAAACCGTTTCCTGCCTTTTATTGACTCCTCAAAGGCCAAGAACTGTGCAAACCTATACTTACACATTTACTGTAAATAGAGGGGGCAGCATGAGAGATGTTTACTCGTTTTTGGCATGCGCCGTTTGGGTCAGGAATTGTGTGGACGGCAACCTATCTCTAGTCACTATTTGTTTTTTGTTTACCGATGAAATCGTGTAAGATCTTCATAATATCTTCAGAGAATCTAAACAAAATCAAAAAAAAATCCAACACATTAAAACCCTAAGGACCTAAACGGCACATGGTCATATCCAACAAGTTATATTAGCTTTAACCGGTTTGAGGGTTTAGTTTCTAGGTGGTTTACCATTAATTCAGATGAAAAAGAGAATATGATTTTCTTTGGGTTTCACATATTAGTTTTTTCTCTACTACATAAATTAACCTTCCAGTATTGTTGTGCCTCCCTTTTTATAATACAATAGCCGTCTATAATTATACGTAGATGTATACTTTAACAATTAGACGTCTGTTATAATAACTGGTGTTGCCATATAATTATACAATTTTCCTCATTTTTCAGTTAGCCGTACCACTGATGATAGATATTTAAGAAAACATAAGGAGACATTTATTTATCTTTAATAAACGCAATTCCCAAATCTCCTATATACCCAAGACGGACTGACAGTTCTTGTATTTTACATAACCCATCACTTATTCCGCCCATCCATCAACTCCCCTTAATTCCATACATGTCAGCCTTTGCGTTATGATCCCCCTATGCTGCATTAGGTAATGGAAACTTATATAGAGTTCTTGCAAGTCGCTTTATTGTGTCCAAGCGCCTTGCACCTACTGCAAGCCATCCTCCTACGAATCGACTTCACCTGTTGCATATTTGGAGCTGGTAAATAAGTTTAGAGGTTTCTGAAAATATTTGAATAGTTAGTTATTACATACCAATTTCTCTCCACGAGAAAAATAGCGTAGCTTCTTTGGCCTTCCAAAAGGGCGACGAGTAGCTGGTGGGGACAATCTAGGTCCTGAGAACGAATCTGGTGAGACGGAGAGTGATGTATAATCTGTGACAGGAGCTATACTTCCCTCATAAGCACCTCTGAGGAACGTAACCTTATATGCTTCAGTTACCAGCGTATCCACTTCAATCTTGGCTGTCAATGCTGCTGATATTGCGTGGGAACATGGAATTGACAGCATTTGGAACTCAAAACAACTGCAACGGTTTGTCCCAATGTTGACATGGAAGCTACATCCCTTCGTCGTCCAAATTTCATATTCTTTGTCAGCCATTTGAATAACTTCATACCCGCCAGTTAACTCAAAGTTCCTTGTCACAATTTCAAGAACCCGAGGACTCAAAACGTCAGTGCTCTTAATTGCTGCATCCCGCCTGCTCGCGGACCAACTCATCAGTTTAGCTCTAATGAAATCTACCAACGGGATTATAGGAAACTCCCTCGCCTCCCGCAACACAGAGTTCCAAGACTCGGCCAAATTGCTCGTCATGATATTGTATCGGTTACCGTTGAAATGCGAACGAGCCCACTGGTGGAATCCTATCTCCATAAGGTAGGTAGCACAAGCTGGAGACATTTGTTTAATTTCATTAAACGTTTTGTTGAAATCCTCCAAGCGATATGCACGGGCTGCTTTGGCTGCAAGATATCCCAAGTGACGCCCTTTGAAGTTGGATCTTATGTTCCGCTTAAGATGGACAACACAGACACAGTGGCTGGCGTACGGGAAAACCTGAAATCATAGTTGTTCATAATCTTGGCTACCTAAATGGAAAAAGGATAACTAATAATAATCATCTCCATTTGGTTCTATGCACGGATATTGAAAATATTAACCTTAGTGACGCCCTTTAATATGGATGGATGCCTATCAGAGACAACCACGAGGCCTACTTCATTTGCTACGAAAGCTGAAAGTCGCTGGAAAAACCATTCCCACGACATGTCGTTCTCACTGTCCACAATGGCAAAAGCCAAGGGGTAGATCTGATAATTACCATCTTGTGCTGAAGCCGTGAGCAAACACCCAGCATACTTCCCTTTCAAGTGTGTTCCGTCAACGACAACTACTTTCCGCAAGAACTTATATCCCCTCACGCAGGCTCCCATTGCAAAAAACATATATTTGAAACGTTCTCCTCCCTGATCGTTTGTTTCAGTGTGCAAATGAGTCAAGGTACCAGGATTTGCCGATACAAGTGCATGAAGGTAGAAAGGGAGCTGGAGATACGAAGCATTGCACGACCCCTGACAGTTGTCAACGGCCAATTCTCGGGATTTCCAGGCCTTCCAGTACGAGATACTGACGTTGTGGCCACCTCTCATCATACGTCTGATTTCCCTAGGTTTTGGTCCCCCACCAGCACCCGCATATTTGTTCTTCATTATCCCTCCTACAACAGCAGTTGTGGCCTGCTTTTGGTAACCGGAACGTACATTAATTGAACAAGAATGCTGACCGACAAACGTTCTCACTTCAAAAATGTCACAATCTTTGAGACGCGCGGCATAAACACGCCACATACAACCGGGCCCCTGACATACAAGGATCACTAATCTTGGATCAGATTTTGGGCTTCGGTAGCAAAACTTATGCTCAATTGCATACAAAGCGATGTGTTGTTTGAAAGACTCTTTGTCTGGGAACATCATTCCCACAGCCAGTTCGAGCCCATTATCACCTATCTCACCTGTTAAATAGTTAAACTTTATCAGATGGGATGTTCAAATGGACAGATATCTCCACATATATCGTGAGTAGTTGAGACATGATAAAGATATAATTAAAACAAACCGTCTACTTTAGCAATTATATGTGGGAGTCGATTTCACCCTACTGTCAAATAAATCGTAAAAAAGGAAACTTCGGGAAAACCCTAAGTTTCCAGAGGAACCGGCTATCTGCGAGAACCGCACAACGAAAATAAGATGACGAAAATACTTAGAATTTAAATGAGAATAAACGAAAACAGAGAGCAAAGAGGTTCTTATTCTGAATCTGCGTTGAACTGGTACAAAAAGAATTGCCGAAGGCGTAAGAACTGGAAAACCCTAATTGAGACGCAGCTCGCTAACAGAAAAACGGAAATATTCCTAAATGCTAGTTTTGGTGGTGAGAGCTCTGAATTTCGTGTCTTTGCTTCTGCCCTAGACCTCCTCTTTATATACTCCTCATCTTGGCTATCCGATCTTTCCATTTCGCCCAGATTTGACTAAATCGGGAATTTTTCATTCTTCTCGATCCTTCCTTTTCTTCTGCGGAAATCTTCTATTTCTCTTTAAACCTTCCTTTTATGTTCAAACTTGACTTTTATTTGCTTTCTGCGAGTAAACCGTCAAAACGTTATTAAATCTGCGGGTTAGATTCCGTTAAAATCGCGAGGTGGGTTTTATTGCGTTTTGGGTCCTTCCGGGCCGTTTTGCGATAAAAACCGTTTTCCGACTTTTACGGGATCGTTTCCTGATCTGACGTCGTTTTTAATAAATTTCTCGAGTTAATCGCAAAGTTTTACAATTTACTTGACTTTTTATTAAAAACGCGTTTTTT
>CAKOAT010175154.1:950403-965395 GCA_932364175.1 Eruca vesicaria subsp. sativa
TTATAAAACTATCTTCGAGTTTTATAAAACGGCTTCTCGAGTTTTATAAAACGATCTTCGAGTTTTATAAAACGATCTTCGAGTTTTATAAAACGATCTTCGAGTTTTATAAAACAGTTTCGAGTTTTATAAAACGATCTTCGAGTTTTATAAAACGATCTTCGAGTTTTATAAAACAGCTTCTCGAGTTTTATAAAACGATCTTCGAGCTTTTATAAAATGATCTCTCGAGTTTTATAAAACGATATCTCGAATTTTATAAAACGATCTCTCGAGTTTTATAAAACGACCTTCGAGCTTTGATCTCTCGAGTTTTATAAAATGATTCTCGAGATTCATAAAACTGTTGCGTTTATGTGTTTACGGAGAATTTTGGCTATTGATTCCGTCGTACCGATTTTGACCCCAACATTATACATACATATGTAATTCGTAAACATGACAATGTTACACTTAGCCAATCACATTACAAATTGAGACCGGTTACTTCAACAATTAGCCTCATTTAACCAGTAAAGGACCAAACATTATATTAACCAGTTTGCCATTACAATCTGGTTATATTACACTTAGCCAATCACCTTATATTACAGTAACAATTCGATTTAGCCAATACAAACTATTATGTAACCGTGTACCCGCAAACTGATTATATTACACTTAGCCAACCACCTTCTAAAACCAAACCGGTTACATGAGAATTTAGCCTCGTTTAACACGTAAAAGGCTAAAGATTATATTAACGAGTTTACCAATATTTATCAGAAGTAGACGTTACACTCATATGAACACAATTCTTGAGATACAGTAGTACTGTAAGATAGAAAACAATGGAAGAAAGTAAACGTCATAAGATTTTTTTTTCATATATGGTAAACGGTTACATAGCAGTTTGAGCAACAAAAACAGATAACCCTAGACATTCTCAAACCAAACCGTCTACATCATAATTCTTGCATCCATAAGCATTTAAAAGTAACACTTAGCCTAATATCTTCCACACCTAACCGGTTACACAAAAGTTTAGCCACCAAAAACCAACTTTGGCTAAACTTTACATTAACCGGTCAACCAAAACAACCAATCACCGAGAAAAGACACAACATAAGCACTAATATAATACAACTTCACACACTAAAACCACATATTTCTCATCACCCACCCTCAGTGTGGCTACCATCAGATGAAGTCTCCACAGCCTTCTCACTCTTTAACATTGGTCCTGCCCTCTCCTTCGTTCCGTGTACTGGAGCCGTGGTGAACGTTAGGCTCTGTGATGGAGAAACTCGTTGTGAGGACAAACATTGCACATTATCAGTAACTTGATCCGATGATACCGGAACCTTATCAACAGTACCTGCACACAGTCAAAGCAATGAAACATAGTATTGTGATGATAAAAATAATGAAAGTATCATTTGTTACGAAAATATGAAAAAAAAAAATTTAATGATAGAGAACCATCACCGACCTCCTTCGTTTGCAGAACCACCAAGGTTTGGTTCTCCTGCAAGAGCTTGAGAGTTAACCTCTCCGACATCACTAGCCTGTCCTGAATTTTTTCCAAGGTATTGAGAACAAACTACAGCCATAGATCCTGTAGAAGAGTCTGCTCCTTCACCAGCAGCCGCAGCCTCTCCAGTTGGGAGTTTAGTCACCTTTTCGACGCACTCCACCTCCAAGTCCAATATCTCAGTTTCTTTAGCCTCTTCGTCCATTAAATCTCTCCAGAAATCAGTACCATCTGCCTCTGGACCAGGCTCCCTACCACTGTCTATGAAAGCAGGATAGTTGACTAAGTCTATTCCGACGTCCCATAGAACAGATGGAGCTTCGGAGGCTATGTTTGGAACCTCTTGGTCTTGAGGTGCAGAACTCGTACTCGCGCCCCCTATAATAAACGGAAACAAAATGGCTAAAAAATATAAGAACCGGCTACAGTAAACTAGTATATTTAACTTACGAAACTATTAACGAGAAGGGAAGAGTAGTTTAACAAAAATCTTACCCACAGTCGACAGCGTTTGAACTCCCCTGTTACCGACATCAACCATGTCCTCATCATATTCAATGCTTATAACGTCGAAACCATGTTCAACGTCAGTTACAGACTGAAAACTAACACCCCTGTCAACATGTTGCAACTCTAGTGCAACTCGGTAGAGGAGTTGCATTTCTTGCTCCCCAAATATTTCCAACATCACCCTTTCACTTGTAAGAAGACGTTCACTGAACACCAAACCTGTAAAAAGATTACGCCACACATCAGTAACGAGTCTTGCTCGAATAATACACCAGATAAATAAAGGGTATGATAAAATACGTACCTTCGAATATAGCTCTGGCTCTGTCATCTTGTGAATCATCAACCACAAACGTTGTTGTCCCTATACTGAAGTTAGAACATCTGAGAAAGTTATACTCTGCTACACTTCTCGCCCCAACAGTAACCAGCAAATTGACCTCTGTCAGCCATGGCCTCTCCGTTAGCAAATCATAAAGATCATGAGAAGTTGATATCGTCAGAGGGGGTATGTTTCCACTAGGGAAAAGCATCCAATCAGGCCTCCCATAGGTGATAATCACACGAGTAGTCTCACCTAGACCATAGACTTCTCGTATTGCCCCTTCAACCATTTGATAATTATCAGCTTCCTCGAAATACATGGTCCAGGGGTTATCACCAGCCGCGGGGAGGAAATGCCAGTGTTCCCGCCGGTTTCTCTTCCAATTCCCACGAAACACTCTAAAGAGTTTCCCCATTTCCTGCAAAGAATTTAGAGAGTAAGAATAGTGGTACACTTTCATGAGTTTGTACATTAGAACAAACCATCTACAGAACATAGACAATATAGATTCAGATGCAGAACAGAGTGTAGGTGACGAGGATAGCATATGAATTTAGACCCATGAATTTAAAAGTATTTAAGCGACCCATAAAGTGGAAGGACAACATAAATGGAAAGGGGGAATCAAACCAAAATCGTATTAATGATTTAAGGGTCAGAAGAACTTACAGTTCGAAACGTCACTGTCCTTGAAGAAGATAACTAGCCTTTCGTTCAGAAGTTTCAGACAAAAATCCAATTTTTCTTAGAGTTTTCTTACCGAGGAAAACTCTGAATCAGTTTTCTGCGTTTTAGAAAGGACCCAAAGAGAGATAACAGTACACATCTATACGTACACATTTTCTGTAAACAAAGGAGGCAAATCTTTAGTGTTGATTCATTTCTCGCATGCGCCGCTTGCGTCAGAGATTGTGTGGACGGGAAGTTTCCAACTCTCACCACTGTTGATCTTTTGTTTACCGAGGAAATCTAACAATATCCAGAAAAATCTAACAATATCTAAACAAAATCAAGTTTCAGTCTAACAGGAAGAGCACCTATAACCCTATCTAACCTACTCAACTGAAGTCGATGAGTCCAACGAGGAAGGCCATTTTTGTCTTAAGCCATAGACCCATTACCACAACTTTAAACTTTCGGTACTGTTGTTGGTATATGATTAAATTGGGCTAACTTCATTGTTTTTGACCCAATTCACCCAAAACTATATATATTTCTGTCAGGAATTCCTCAAACAACAAAATATTCAATAAAACTTTTATCAGTAAAACTAGAGTATTTGCACTGTACACATAAGCATAATATGATAATTAGGTGAATACCCTATTGATGTTTTCGATGCATATCGCTGAGAATTGGATGACCATTTTACCCTTGTTCACATTTGATCATTAGCAACCGGTCAGCTGTTATATTCCTAATCCGCTTCTGCGTTACTATTCTAGGGTTTCTCTGTTCTCCCTCCGCCGTACAATCTTCTCAGCTCGGCCGTGTTCTTCTTTCTCTCTCTCTCCCAGCTCACCAGCAGTAACCAAATCCGTCTTTTTATCGTATCAATTTAACTCTCCTTCCACCAAAATCTCTACATTTTTTTGCGATAATCTTCACAGGTGAGTATTGTATTCAGTGAAAATATCCTAACCGATAAGTTCACTAGCTCAACAGCACTCAACAGTCCATCGAAAGTATCCTTAGAAGCTTTAAAGTTCTCAACTTTATTATCTCATATATAAATCTCGTAGTTTTTTCTATCTCTAGGTAAATTTTCAATCTTTTGGTTTTCTTTGGTTCTTTTTGGGGGTTTGTTAACTCTGTCGCATCGGTGTATATTCAATTGTGTCAAAGCTGAATTGATAGTGACGACATGGGAGAAGCAGTTTCACAGTACAGAGATGGCTCAGAAAGTGCCTCTTTTGTACTTGGCTAATGATATTCTTCAGAATAGTAAGCGTCAGTGTAATGAGTTCGAGCAAAAGTTTTTGGAATGTTCTTCCTAAGGCTGTTAAAGATATTGTTTCTCAGGGAGATGATCGTGACAAAGACCTTGTCTCGCGTTTGGTAAATATTATGTTATTACTTTGTATTTTCAATGTTGGTGTTAGAAGCTATTAAGTATTTTGGGACAAATCATGTTTTGTGAATAGTTTGATGTCAGCATTGGTTCCTTAATTATGCTTGTTTAACTCTCTGGAAATGAGCATGGTATTTTATATTATCAGTGTACTTGCGGTTTGTGAATAGGTTACAATATCAATATTTGTTTCTCCTGTGCAAGTTCTTCTCTGTAAGTATGTTTATGTCTAATCTTGGATACTATGACGATTAAAGGCAATGTTAGGATGGATTTATTTATGGTTCTTGAGAATCGTCGTCTGTCTCAGTTACGTGTTGCATAGGTATCTAATTCTATATGGAGAATAACTATTGAGTTTTGTGAAGTTGAAACATGAATGAACAAGTATTATGTTTACGTGGCATTGTAGGTCAAGATATGGGAAGAAAGAAAAGTGTTTGGATCCCGTTCCAAAAATCTTAGAGACGTGATGCTGGGAGAAGATTGCCCACTTCCACTTGATGTAGGCAAAAAGGTCCCCGTGGATCCAAATTGCCACAATGTATAAACTGTATACTTGTCTTCCCTTTTATAAATTTTCTTATACGGCCACAACATTGTTAATAACAGGATATTTATAACTCTAATAGCTACCTATCAATATATATGCTAACTTTAGTTTTAATAGCTACTTTATCAATATACATGACAACTTTAGTTTTAACACGTAAAAGTAGAATTTAACCAAACAATTAAGTTGCAGTTTCACTTTAATTTTGGTTGCTACGTTGTCATCTATCATGTTTCCTATATATTGGAGACAAAAAAACTAGGGAAAATTGGAAAATTGGAACACTTTGAACTTTTATTTATCCATATAGGACTTCTCATACTTTTGACAATTTTGGACATGTTTTACCCTTTATTAATAAAAAAATAGTAAACTAATTTTGAAAAATAGAAAAAAATATGAGAAGGCTAGAAAACATAAGTATGACAACATATATGTTTAAGTTTTTATTTTTTAAAAGTGGAATCATATTTTATTTTATCTTCTAGCTACAGATAGAATACTCATTCTGGTTATCTACTCAGTTTAGAAATCATATACTAGGTGTTCTTGCTAGATAGACCCGAGGTATGAAACGTAATATAACATTTCTTGTCTATTCTAACCAAGGTAGTATTGGTAACGTTATAATCAAGGCATATGTTTTTGGTGTACGTGAAGTTAGATACCGATTTATAACCATAACTTATTGATATACCTCATCCAGATTTTGTGCCATAACCAATTCAGCATGTTACCTTATGTGACGCTTAAGAAAGAATACGTTTCCCACCTTTTCTACTATGTTCTGCCTTAGGTAGTATACATATTCTAGGTAATCCGCAAAATATGGAAACTTCCATATTCGGTTGAAGATGTTTCCTAAATATCTTAGAGAATATTTTGTCCACGATTTTCTCTCTTCCTCACGATCTTTTTCTCTGTTTTCTCTGTGTGTTTAATATTCTTCATCAAAAAGCTTCATCTTTTCTTCTTATCAATACAAGATGGTTCTAATCTATGTTAAATCCGGTGAATGGATGTCTAGTTGCAATGACGAGTGGATAAGACCCGCTATCCGTCGGGTATTAGTTTAACCTGCAAAAAAACACGCGTGAGACTTCATGTCTTAATTAAACAAAAACATAAAAAAACACAGGATCGATCGATCCCAGAAAGAGTCAGTCGATCCCGACGGTAGATCTCGATGATTAAACAAAAACATAAAAAAGCACGGAGCAGAAACTGATCGACCTTGTCCAGTTCAGTCGATCTTCACCGATCAATCTATTATAGATCAATCGATCTCTATTTTAGATCGATCGATCCCGATCCCAGATAATAGAACCGAACCGAAAATAACCAAATATTTCTCTTTGAATCAGTTTTGATTCTCGGGTGTGTTGAATCATGAGTCACCTTGATACATAATGTGTTCTTCTTGTACGAGTATGTGTTGAATTTTCACATAATTATGTCAGAGAGAAGGCGGAATCGCCATGGGAGAGAGCTCGGCGGAGAAGATGATGTAAAACAAATTAGGGTTATCGATTTTCCCTTTGTACTTTGTGTCCTGATTCTTGTTTTTGTTTTTTTGTTTTGTTTTATTTATAATTTAACTTTATAATTCCCCTTAATTGATTAATTTAAAGGGTATTATGGTATTAACAGATTTGTAAATCCTATTTTCCCAAATAATCTTCTAAAAGTCTTAGAGGGACAAATCTAAGTTGAGAGTGTCTTAATTTTCCAATTTTCCCAAAAAACTATTCAACCAAATAATTAGCATGCGGTTCGTTATAAGTATTCAAGTGACACCTTTGTTACTTTTTTTATTTTTTTCTTAATCAATGTCAACATTGTTCTTAATCTGCTAATTATAATTCTAAAATCTACTTTACAAACAAACATGCTACCTTTATGTTTAACAAGTAAAATTATCATTAACCGGCCATGTGATGTGCAGTTTTCACCTCGGTTAATAATCAGTTTAGTGTATATTACATCATAAAACATGCTAAAATCCTAAATCAAATTCCACAACTATCTTTAGCAACATAAATTTTATTTTAACCTAACCTATGTTTCTGTTCCCTAGCTAAATACAAACCACCAAACTATTTCTATGGTCAATCTAACATGTACTAAATTTTCTTGAATACCATTTTTGGATATAAAGGGTTATATAATAGAGTTTGCGAGCTATACTAAATAAGATATAGTGGTCCGGTGGTTTAAGTTAAATTCTACAGTTCGTATCCCAGGTTCAATTGCGCGCAAGACTGATTTGTTTCCTTTTTTTAATGAGTGGCATAAATGTAAATAACTCATCTTCTTTCCCTAACTTTTTTTTTAGGTTGTTCGACAGCTCAAGCTGTTTTCATGGCCGCCAGCTTCAGTTTTCTCTTATATCATCAAGTTTTTAAGCGATTTTGTATTTTTTTATGTTCCAATTACATAAATCTATCACTCAACACACGATTTTGATCATTCAAAATTTAGAAAAACAAAAAAAAATTACTGGCTCTGATTTTCTTGTCCTCTTCTTGTTTGGTTTGTTGTTAAAGCGAGCGTGGAGAGAGACTCGCGAGACGGGGATCGAGTGAGGACATGTTCTTTTAGCTTCTAACCTCTTTTTTTTTAAACAAAGCTTTTAACCTATTATCACCGGTTGTAATGTCAATCTCTCTCTTATAGATAGAATGACAATTTTGTCATTTAAACTATACTGGATCATTTTGAAACCCCACAATTTTTATGTCATAGGTATTTTCCTAATTTGTTACTTTTATTAGGATTTTTACCTAATTCACTCATAAAACTATATCAAGTTTAAAGACATTAAAGTCTTTTAAAAATAATGGAGGACATGTGAAATAGACAAAATATACTATTTGATTCTCATATGTATATTTATATATGACTTTAAATACAAGTTAATAGAAAAAAGATAATATTTAAGTATTCTAACTTTTCGAAACATGTTAAAACATTGTCTGAAGGACAAGTGTCGTTTAAAGTTCTGAACCGCTTCTGAAAAGGTATTAAACGAGAACTTTTGCGTTGTTGTTTGTCATAATTTATGAACTTACTTTTATTTTAAATATTTAGAATTCCTTTTATATCTCCATGTTGGAGGTGCTCTTAGCATTTATATATCATGATTTTGACCGTCGATCGACATGCACCTTGCATGACCGATCAATGCCAAAGGCACAGAGACCAATTAGCGAGACAAGCCAACTTGAAGCCCAAACATCATCAAATGACAATTTTACCCCTGGCGAGTTTTAACCAAAGTTTATGTACTCTGTGAAAGAGTTAGAGGCGGAGAGAGCTTTTTGTATTCTTTTTACAGCAAAAGGTTTTAGGATTTATAGTTTGGGAGAGAAGATCATCAGAGAGATTTGTGATTGGAATTCCAATGTTTTCTATCTATCTATACTACGCAGTTTATTTATTTTTTTGTTTTATAAATTGCTTACCCATATCTGAGTAACTCACTTGTTAGAATTAGAGTTTAAATAGGTTAGAGGGATTAGCCCCAACTATAGGATTGCTTATTGTGGTATTCATTAACATGATATTCTTAATGCTCATGTTCTAGACTTGATAATTAGAAACTTGAATCTAGGATTATTAGGCTGTTTAGATACCTTTGAATAACTCTGATAGTCTCGAAGACGTCCTGATTAAGATATGATTTTAATAGAAATACACCGAGAGTTTTATCTAGGGATCCATAGTGAGTCTTTGTTAACTCCTGTGTAACGCTTGACTAGACGCATCGATCGATATTCCCATCAGAAATCGATCGATGTTGAGTAAAGTGAATCGGTCGATATTCCTCTAGAACTATCGATCGACACTATCATTAATCAGACATTCTTGTCTTGGCCGACAAACATTCTAGTAAATAGGCTTATTTATTAAATGAAAGTTTAGTGAATCTATTGTTAAGATAGTTAATGCTTATTACTACCATGCAAACAACTAGATAGCACATATATGATTATAATCTCCAACACCTGACTAACACCTTTCCATTTTAGTTTCAAAACCCTTATTACATTCTTGTTGAGTAATTGTCTTGCTTAATTAGAATATTGCTTATTTACTCTGTACTTGCCTACTGCGTTTTACTATTTATATTCACCTAGATTATTGATTGATTAGATTTAATAGGTTCCATAGCTACTTGTGGATTCGATCCCTAAGTACTGCAACAGATCTCTTATTTGAGAGAGTAAGTTGCCACATAGCGTATATATTTGAGCAAGCATCAAGCACCTAAGAATTCTCATCTCCAAGCTACTCTTAAATTATTTCACTACTTGAAAGACACAGTTGTCTCTGTTTTTTTTTTTTTACCCTATTGCATCTTGTCTCGACTCAAGACGTTCTACTTCAGGTTACCGCATGTTCTTTTGGTGATAATTTGATCTTGTGGAAGTCAAAGAAGCAACAAATAGTCTCTCATTTTTGAAAAGAAGAATCAGAATACATAACCATGAAATACAGTTCTAGGGAATTCTTTAATTAAGTAACCTCTTAACCTAAATACACTCACCTCAACATGGACCTGTTTCTTTCTTCTTTGACTTTAACGCGATTTACAACCAATCCGATTTTCCATGAACGAATTAAACATAAGACTGGATTGTCATCTAGGGAAAGTTTTCTCTTTGGATTCATCAAGCTAAAATTTTTGCGTTGTNCAGTTCTAGGGAATTCTTTAATTAAGTAACCTCTTAACCTAAATACACTCACCTCAACATGGACCTGTTTCTTTCTTCTTTGACTTTAACGCGATTTACAACCAATCCGATTTTCCATGAACGAATTAAACATAAGACTGGATTGTCATCTAGGGAAAGTTTTCTCTTTGGATTCATCAAGCTAAAATTTTTGCGTTGTTGTTTGTCAAAATTTGTGAATTTACTTTTATTTTAAATATTTAGAATTCCTTTTATATCTCCATGTTGGAGGTGCTCTTAGCATTGATATATCATGATTTTGACCGTCGATCGACCTGCACCTTGCATGAACGATCGACTCCAAAGGCGCAGAGACCAATTCGCGAGACAAGCCAACTTCAAGCCCAAACATCATCAAATGAGGATTTTACCCCAGGCGAGTTTTAACCTAAGGTTATGTACTCTGTGAAAGTGTTAGAGGCGGAGAGAGCTTTTTGAATTCTTTTTACAGCAAAAGGTTTTAGGATTTGTAGTTTGGGAGAGAAGATCTTCAGAGAGATTTGTGATTGGAACTCCAATGTTTTCTATCTATCTATACTATGCAGTTTATTTATTTTTTTGTGTTATGACTTGCTTACCCATATATGAGTAATTCACTTGTTAGAATTAAAGTTTAAATAGGTTAGAGGGATTAGCCCCAACTATAGGATTGCTTATTGTGGTATACATTAACATGATGTTTATAATGCTCATGTTCTAGACTTGATAACTAGAAACATGAATCTAGAATTATTAGGCTGTTTAGATACCTTGGAATAACTCTGATAGTCTCGAAGACGTCCTGATTAAGCTAGGATTTTACTAGAAATACACCGAGAGTTTGATCTAGGGATCCATAATGTGTCTTTGTTAATTCGTGTGCAACGCTTGACTAGACGCATCGATCGATATTCCCATCAGAAATCGATCGATGTTGAGTAAAGTGAATCGGTCGATATTCCTTTAGAATTATCGATCGACACTATCATTAATCAGACATTCTTGTCTTGGCCGACAAACATTCTAGTAAATAGGCTTATTTATTAAATGAAAGTTTAGTGAATCTATTGTTAAGATAGTTAATGCTTATTACTACCATGCAAACAACTAGATAGCACATATATGATTATAATCTCCAACACCTGACTAACAACTTTCCATTTTAGTTTCAAAACCCTTATTACATTCTTGTTGAGTAATTGTCTTGCTTAATTAGAATATTGCTTATTTACTCTTTACTTGCCTACTGCGTTTTACTATTTATATTCACCTAGATTATTGATTGATTAGATTTAATAGGTTCCATAGCTACTTGTGGATTCGATCCCTAAGTACTGCAACAGATCTCTTATTTGAGAGAGTAAGTTGCCCCATAGCGTAAATATGTGAGCAAGCATCAAGCACCTAAGAATTCTCATCTCCAAGCTACTCTTAAATTATTTCACTACTTGAAAGACACAGTTGTCTCTGTTTTTTTTTTTTTACCCTATTGCATCTTGTCTCGACTCAAGACGTTCTACTTCAGGTTACCGCATGTTCTTTTGGTGATCATTTGATCTTGTGGAAGTCAAAGAAGCAACAAATAGTCTCTCATTTTTGAAAAGAAGAATCAGAATACATAACCATGAAATGCAGTTCTAGGGAATTCTTTAATTAAGTAACCTCTTAACCTAAATACACTCACCTCAACATGGACCTGTTTCTTTCTTCTTTGACTTTAACGCGATTTACAACCAATCCGATTTTCCATGAACGAATTAAACATAAGACTGGATTGTCATGATCCCTTTCAAAAGAGAAACCTAAGTAGTTCGATTTTAAAAACGCTTGTTGTTTGTCAAAATTTGTGAATTTACTTTTATTTTAAATATTTAGAATTCCTTTTATATCTCCATGTTGGAGGTGCTCTTAGCATTGATATATCATGATTTTGACCGTCGATCGACCTGCACCTTGCATGAACGATCGACGCCAAAGGCGCATAGGCCAATTCGCGAGACAAGCCAACTTCAAGCCCAAACATCATCAAATGAGGATTTTACCCCAGGCGAGTTTTAACCTAAGGTTATGTACTCTGTGAAAGTGTTAGAGGCGGAGAGAGCTTTTTAAATTCTTTTTACAGCAAAAGGTTTTAGGATTTGTAGTTTGGGAGAGAAGATCTTCAGAGAGATTTGTGATTGGAAATCCAATGTTTTCTATCTATCTATACTATGCAGTTTATTTATTTTTTTGTGTTATGACTTGCTTACCCATATATGAGTAATTCACTTGTTAGAATTAGAGTTTAAATAGGTTAGAGGGATTAGCCCCAACTATAGGATTGCTTATTGTGGTATTCATTAACATGATGTACTTAATGCTCATGTTCTAGACTTGATAACTAGAAACATGAATCTAGAATTATTAGGCTGTTTAGATACCTTTGAATAACTCTGATAGTCTCGAAGACGTCCTAATTAAGCTAGGATTTTACTAGAAATACACCGAGAGTTTGATCTAGGGATCCATAATGTGTCTTTGTTAATTCGTGTGCAACGCTTGACTAGACGCATCGATCGATATTCCCATCAGAAATCGATCGATGTTGAGTAAAGTGAATCGGTCGATTTTCCTTTAGAATTATCGATCGACACTATCATTAATCAGACATTCTTGTCTTGGCCGACAAACATTCTAGTAAATAGGCTTATTTATTAAATGAAAGTTTAGTGAATCTATTGTTAAGATAGTTAATGCTTATTACTACCATGCAAACAACTAGATAGCACATATATGATTATAATCTCCAACACCTGACTAACACCTTTCCATTTTAGTTTCAAAACCCTTATTACATTCTTGTTGAGTAATTGTCTTGCTTAATTAGAATATTGCTTATTTACTCTTTACTTGCCTACTGCGTTTTACTATTTATATTCACCTAGATTATTGATTGCTTAGATTTAATAGGTTCCATAGCTACTTGTGGATTCGATCGCTAAGTACTGCAACAGATCTCTTATTTGAGAGAGTAAGTTGCCCTATAGCGTAAATATTTGAGCAAGCATCAAGCACCTAAGAATTCTCATCTCCAAGCTACTCTTAAATTATTTCACTACTTGAAAGACACAGTTGTCTCTGTTTTTTTTTTTTACCCTATTGCATCTTGTCTCGACTCAAGACGTTCTACTTCAGGTTACCGCATGTTCTTTTGGTGATCATTTTATCTTGTGGAAGTCAAAGAAGCAACAAATAGTCTCTCATTTTTGAAAAGAAGAATCAGAATACATAACCATGAAATACAGTTCTAGGGAATTCTTTAATTAAGTAACCTCTTAACCTAAATACACTCACCTCAACATGGACCTGTTTCTTTCTTCTTTGACTTTAACGCGATTTACAACCAATCCAATTTTCCATGAACGAATTAAACATAAGACTGGATTGTCATCTAGGGAAAGTTTTCTCTTTGGATTCATCAAGCTAAAATTTTTGCGTTGTTGTTTGTCAAAATTTGTGAATTTACTTTTATTTTAAATATTTAGAATTCCTTTTATATCTCCATGTTGGAGGTGCTCTTAGCATTGATATATCATGATTTTGACCGTCGATCGACCTGCACCTTGCATGAACGATCGACGCCAAANTCATCTAGGGAAAGTTTTCTCTTTGGATTCATCAAGCTAAAATTTTTGCGTTGTTGTTTGTCAAAATTTGTGAATTTACTTTTATTTTAAATATTTAGAATTCCTTTTATATCTCCATGTTGGAGGTGCTCTTAGCATTGATATATCATGATTTTGACCGTCGATCGACCTGCACCTTGCATGAACGATCGACGCCAAAAGCGCAGAGGCCAATTCGCGAGACAAGCCAACTTGAAGCCCAAACATCATCAAATGAGGATTTTACCCCAGGCGAGTTTTAACCTAAGTTTATGTACTCTGTGAAAGTGTTAGAGGCGGAGAGAGATTTTTGTGTTCTTTTTAGAGCAAAAGGTTTTAGGATTTATAGTTTGGGAGACAAGATCTTCAGAGAGATTTGTGATTGGAACTCCAATGTTTTCTATCTATCTATACTATGCAGTTTATTTATTTTTTTGTGTTATGAATTGCTTACCCATATCTGAGTAATTCACTTGTTAGAATTAGAGTTTAAATAGGTTAGAGGGATTAGCCCCAACTATAGGATTGCTTATTGTGGTATTCATTAACATGATGTTCTTAATGCTCATGTTTTAGACTTGATAACTAGAAACTTGAATCTAGGATTATTAGGCTGTTTAGATACCTTTGAATAACTCTGATAGTCTCGAACACGTCCTGATTAAGCTAGGATTTTACTAGAAATACACCGAGAGTTTGATCTAGGGATCCATAGTGAGTCTTTGTTAACTCGTGTGCAACGCTTGACTAGACGCATCATTCGATATTCCCATCAGAAATCGATCGATGTTGAGTAAAGTGAATCGGTTTATATTCCTCTAGAATTATCGATCGACACTGTCATTGATCAGACATTCTTGTCTTGGTCGACAAACATTCTATTAAATAGGCTTTTTTATTAAATGAAAGTTTAGTGAATCTATTGTTAAGATAGTTAACGTTCTTTAATACCATGCAAACAACTAGATAGCACATATATGATTATAATCTCCAACACCTGACTAACACCTTTCCATTTTAGTTTCAAAACCCTTATTACATTCTTGTTGAGTAATTGTCTTCCTTAATTATAATATAGCCTATTTACTCTTTACTTGCCTCTTGCGTTTTACTATTTATATTCACCTAGATTATTGATTGATTAGATTTAATAGGTTCCATAGCTACTTGTGGATTTGATCCCTAAATACTGCAACAGATCTCTTATTTGAGAGAGTAAGTTGCCCCATAGGGTAAATGTTTGAGAAATCATCAAGTACATAAGAATTCTCATCTCCAAGCTAATCTTAAATTATTTCACTACTTCAAAGACACAGTTGTCTCTGTTTTTTTTTACCCTATTGCATCTTGTCTCGACTCAAGACGTTCTACTTCAGGTTACTGCATGTTCTTTTGGTGATCATTTGATCTTGTGGAAGTCAAAGAAGCAACAAATAGTCTGTCATTTCTGAGTAGAATCAGAATACATAACCACGAAATACAGTTCTAGGGAATTCTTTGGTTAAGTAACCTCTTAACCTAAATACACTCACCTCAACATGGACCTGTTTCTTTCTTCTTTGACTTTACCGCGATTTACAACCATTCTGATTTTCCATGAACGAATTAAACATAAGAGCTGGATTGTCATCTACGGAATGTTTTCTCTTTGGATTCATCAA
>CAKOAT010175154.1:971183-1019081 GCA_932364175.1 Eruca vesicaria subsp. sativa
CCATTGTATTTAAAATCAATTTAAATTAATTAATTGATTATTGTTTCTTTGTGGTGAAAATAAAAACAAAACTGAAATATATAATACATCTTATATAAAACAATTTTTAAATAGTATTACCTTATTTAGTTTAGTCAAATATAAAATTTTGAGAGTTGAATTTCAAAAAAAAATTTAATAATAATTAATAGGAAACTAATAAAAAAGAACAAAAAATTTGTCTGTTGTTTCATTTTAAATAAATTAACAGAAAATAAGAGGTTAATATATGAACAGTAGAATACATAAATTGCATTAAGTCATAAAAAAAATTAATATAATATTCTATATAAATAAAAAATTACTATCAAATATCTATAGGGAGATTTTGCCAAATATGACTCAAAACTTGATTTTAAATGCAAAAGTATACCCCAGCTCTAAACAAATGCAAAGTAACTCAACAGACTAGTGAAATTACAAACACCCTCTCATGACCAAACAAAAAAACAGGATTGTAGTTTACCATTATAACCTTGCAAGTGAGAAGACTTTCAGGTAAGTCTTCTCATGAGAATACTTATCTGAAATTCTTCTCATGTTGTAGATCTTAAAAATAATTTATAAATTTCATATAAAATATTTTAATATGGGAAAATTATAATCATCCAATTATAGACATTTTTAAATGATATAAATTTAGATTTAATAAAATTGAATTGTTTTCAACATAGATGAGTGAATGTAAGTTGTCATGATATTCTTTGGTTTAGGGTTTGGTAACTATGTTGTAGTATTGTATGTGTTCTTAGGATTAGATTGTGGAATCTTAACATTTATTTAAAAAAATAAATCTTAACCTTCGTTTCCTTTACTAGAGGACAAGCAAAGATTCAAGTCTGGGGGATTTGATGTGTTGTGTTTTTAACACTTTAAAACTCATTTTAGAACAAAGAATAATTGGTTTTTAAAGGTATTTTGATCTTCTATGCGCCTTTTGTTGTTCTTCAATATAAATTACAGGTTAGCTTGTGGAGAAAGGACTCATTTGGAGAGGATTTTGAGGCGAAATGGAGCACTGGCCGAATTATGCTGAATTTGCGACACAGAGCAGCCGATCCTTGGCACGTGGATCAGGCGATCCATGACATTGTGACACAGATCGACCGTTCCGCATCACATGGATCGAGCGATCTATGTCACAGCGCTGCAACTTTCCATATTTGTGAGGAGACGCGTTTTGAAGACCTAAAAACCTGAGTTTACTCTGTACTTTTTCATCTATTCTTGTTCCTGACGGCCAGAGAAAGTTCTAGGGTGATACTTGAGAGATTTGTAACTCATTTGGATCATTTTGTAGACTTTTGGAAGAGGAATCTTCTTGTACTCATTTGGAAAAGATCTTCTAAATCCATTCTCATTTTCAATACAATTTCATGATGTTTTCTTCTCTGATTTTGTTTTATTATTGTTTGAATATGAGTGAGTAGTCTTCTAGTTGGTTAAGGGTTTCTCATTAGGGGATTTCTCGATGTATTGATCTAGAAAACTGATAGACTAGGAATTTATCCTTTAGATCTTTGTCTACTAAATTTCTTAAGGCTGAGACTTTTCTGATCACCTAGTCTCTGATTCTAGGAATTTAATAGCACCGAAAATGTTGTTTGAATTCCTGAAATATCAGTAGATGAGCAAGGTTTCTGTAACCAACGGAAGTTGATGTTACTGCTCCTTGTGAACTGATCAAACCTGAACTTAAAGCTTGTTTAAAATCTGAGATACAGTGGAAGCTAATATTTAGGATCTTGAGCATAGGGTGTTAGCGCTACGGAAGTAGGTTAATGCTAGTATTGTGATTTGAGTTCGAGACGTTACTTAGCTTGTTTCCCTGTCATCTTGTTGTGTTATCATTATTGATGAGATATCCCTGAGAATTCCCGCTGCCTAACTAAGTAAACTCTTAATAAAATCAAACTAAACTTAAAAAGTGTTTACTATACACAGAAATAAACACATATAGGTAAATATTTAAGTTTTCAAAAAAAAAATTTAGATTTTCATTTTTAGTTTAGTAAACAATTATTCTTATGTAAATTTTTATTTTTATTTTTTCTGAATAAAGCGGGATAATAAACAAAATTTAAATTTTAGGCGGAAATATTAGGACGACGTACATGTAAGTCGTCTAGTTTAAATTATTCACCAGACGAGTTACAAGTTATTAATCTAGACCCTAAACATAACCTCTAAACTTAATTAACTAACTAAACATTTCATACAATCAAATTAAACTAAAAAGTGTTTACTATACACATAAATAAACACATATAGGTAAAAATTTAATTTTTCAAGAAAACATTCAACATTTCAAAACCAACCCTTAGAATACATACAATACTACAACATATGTTGTCAAACCCTAAAACCAAAAAATATCATGATCGACTACTTTCACTCATCTATTTTGAAAACTATTCAATTTTTTTATATCTGAATTTTCATCACTTAAAACTGTTTCTTTCTTCTTTGACTTTACAGTGATTTACAACCAATCCGATTTTCCATGATCGAATTAAACATAAGAGCTGGATTGTCATCTAGGGAAAGTTTTCTCTTTGGATTCATCAAATTAAATTTTTTGTGCAAACAACCACTTTGCAGACATCTTCACAAAAGCTTGATCTCACCTCAATTTTATTCTTTAGTGGACAATCTATACTATTAAAACTGAAGTACATTTTGGAAATATTTGGAAACATGGATAATAAGATAAATGAGAATTGTTTGGAAACATGGATAGCAGATTAAGTATTTTCTTTTATTTCCACATTTACTTATTTCATTTACTATAGATTAAGTACTTCCTTTTTGTATTTCTTTTTATTTAAAAATTCTACCATTGTATTTAAAATCAATTTAAGTTAATTAATTGATTATTGTTTCTTTGTGGTGAAAATAAAAACAAAAACTGAAATATATAATATATCTTATATAAAAATTTTTTTAAATAGTATTACCTTATTTAATTTAGTCAAATATAAAATTTTGAGAGTTGAATTTTCAAAAAAAAAAAATTTATAATAATACATA
The DNA here is from genome assembly GCA_932364175.1 of Eruca vesicaria subsp. sativa. Classification (NCBI taxonomy): domain Eukaryota; kingdom Viridiplantae; phylum Streptophyta; class Magnoliopsida; order Brassicales; family Brassicaceae; genus Eruca; species Eruca vesicaria. Next base: position 974,253 of record CAKOAT010175154.1, read on the forward strand.
GGAAACTAATAAAAAATAAAACTTTTAGTCTGTTGTTTCATTTTAAAATAAATTAACAGAAAATAAGAGGTTAATATATGAATAGTAGAATACATAAATTGCATTAAGTCATAAAAAATTTAATATAATATTATATATAAATAAAAAATTACTATCAAATATCTATAGGGAGATTCTGCCAAATATGACTCAAAACTTGATTTAAAATGCAAAAGTATACCCGTGCTCAAAACAAATGAAAAGTAACTCAAAAGACTAGTGAAATTACAAACACCCTCTCATGACCAAACAAAAAAACAGGATTGTAGTTTACCATTATAACCTTGCAAGTGAGAAGACATTCAGGTAAGTCTTCTCATGAGAATGCTTACATGAAATTCTTCTCATGTTGTAGATCTTAAAAATAGTTTATAAATTTCATATAAAATATTTTGATATGGTAAAATCATAATCATCTAATTATAGACATTTTTAAATGATATAAATCTAGATTTAATAAAATTGAATTGTTTCCAACATAGATGAGTGAATGTAAGTTATCATGATATTCTTTGGTTTAGGGTTTGGTACTATGTTGTAGTATTGTATGTGTTTTTAGGATTAGATTGTGGAATCTTAACATTTATTTAAAAAGATAAAATTTAGCTATATGTGTTTAGTTTTGTGTAGACAAAGCACTTTATAAGTTTAATTTAGGTTTAATAAAGTTTTTGTATGTGTTTTAGTTATCTCTATAATATTATTTGAGAAGTCAGTTTCCTACGTGTCGCACTCACGTTAACTCTCGTGGTGGTTGATTACATAGATACCCTTAATGAATTGTTAGATTTTAAGTTTATTATTAATTTTTTTTATTTAGTTTATTTTTTACTTTTTGCAAATAACATATATAATAAAAAGGAAATATTTCTAAAATTTTAAAAACAAAATATATGTATATAATATGACTTTATTAAAAAGGGAAGTTCACAAAATAGTAATATACCCCTTTAATATATATTTTTAAATAACATATAATATATTTTCAAAATAATAAAATATATATGTTCATGAACATCCAAAATTTATCAGTTACACTTTATTTTCTAATATTTTTAGAAATCAACATATAATTTGATAAATAGTATGAAAATACTTGTATATTTAAACGATAAATAAAACTAATTTGATTTGACTTACCTAAAATAAGGAACAAATAAATATTATCACAATACATGTATATTTAAGCGATAAATATAACTAATTTTATTGAACTTAACTAAAATAAAAAGTAATTATACTTCAATTTTAACTCAATATACTCACAACATGAATGACTTGACTAATCTAATTTATATCCAAAATTAAACATCTAACTATAATAAGAACATATAATTTTATAGTAATAATAATCTATTTAATTTTATACATATAAATTAGAGGTTGACTCAAAACATATTAAAAAAAAAAGGAAATATTAACCAATTACAATTTATTATTTTGTACAATTTATATATAGGCATGAGACTTCAAAATATTATCATTATATTCATTTATGTAATTTTGAATCAAACACTTCAGCTTATTATTTATTTTATTTTAAGCACAATATATATATATATATATATATATTAAGTTATATATAATTTAACTATAATATATTTACATATCTAAGAATATATTTACATATCTAAGACAATAACCAACCGAAATAAAAATAATAAAATTAATCATAGTTTATTATATCTACAATAAAAAATATTATAGCTGAATTCGAAAAATAAATATTATCCGATATACCAAATTGATAACCAAACCAACTATTGATCCAAAAAATAACTAAACCGACAATAATATATCCAAAGCCATATGTATAATTAGAATAATATAATATTTATTAATCTAAATTATACATATAAATTGATACAAAACTAAAACTAAATATCAATCAATTATTATAAAATTTTATTTTTATGAATATTTATACCCGTGCATGAGCACGGGAAAATCACCTAGTATATTTGATTTTGGAAGACTCATATTTTTGAAGATATAATGCACTTGAAGACTTACTGGATGACTTAACATCATTTTCCCTCTTAAAATGTTAAAAGAATTTAGGTTTCCCGTCTAAAACTTAGTCTTCCAATAAGTCTTCCTTAAGTCTTCTAGTGAAAGTCTTCTAGTGTATTAGTTCTTAAAATAATTTAAAATTTCATAAAAAGTATTTTGATAGGAGAAAAATCATAATCATCTAATTATAGACCTTTGTAAGTGATATAAATTTACATTTATTAAAATTGAATTATTTTTCGACATAGATGAGTGAATGTAAGTTAATCATGATCTTTTTTGGTTTAGGGTTTGGTAACTATGATATAGTATTATATGTGTTTTTAAGGTTAAATTGTGGAATCTTAGTTTCTCTAACCTCTCTCTAAAATATTTGAATTTGATAATACCAAACATTTTATCAGTTTCTCATTTTATGTGTGTTTTCACTATTTTATCTTGTTTTGCAGGTTTTTCATTACATAGATGTCATCTTTCACTCATTTTAAGGAAGATCTATAAATTTATTATATGTATTTTCTGTCTTTTATATATTAGATTCTAATAAGTTATAGATTGAACATAATTTGATTGTTTTAGATATTATTTAAGCTTAAAAACATTGTTTTTGAATTTTTTTTCCTTGTTTTGATATCATTTGAACGTTTTTGGATATGCAGGTTGTTTCAGATCTGAGTCAGATATTGGAAGACTTTCAGAAGACATTCAGAAGACTTATAGCGTAGTCTTAAGTCTTCTGACGTAGTCTTGCGTCTTCTGACTTAGTTATAAGTCTTCTGACGTAGTCTTCTGACGTAGTCTTCTGATGTAGTCTTCTTCCATGTCTCATCTTTCACAACAGATCTGAGTGTTTTGGTAAGTTTTCATGTCTGATTTTTATTCATTTAGTAATCTCTTGTTGTATAAAGCACTCATCTATTTTCCAAACAAAAATTTTCCAACCTCTCTTTAATTTCTTTAAACATGAAAACATTAAACTTTATATCAATTTCTCATGTTTTCCTTATGTCTTTCTTACTAATGTATCTTGTTTTTGCAGATTTTTTCAGATCTGAGTCAGACATTGGAAGACTTACAGAAGACGTTCAGAAGATTTTCTTGGAAGCCTTCTGGTGTAGTTTTAAGTCTTCTGGCGTAGTCTTAAGTCTTCTTACATAGTCCTAAGTATTCTGACGTCTTCTCCCATATCAACTGGAGGGAAAACTTGTCTTTGTGGAGTAATGATCTATAATAGTTTTGTTTGTGGTTTGTTTTATGATTTGTATGTGTACTTTTTAGTTGTGATTTTTTGTAAATTTGAAGAAATATTAATGAAAAATATGGTAAATATGTTTATTGTCCAAAATTACTTGACATTATTAAAGTAAACAAGAGTAGAATTAAAGTATGGTTCTATGTTTGTAAAATCAATAATGATGTTTCTCAAGATGTAATATATGTGTTAACAATCTGTTTTCCTCTTTTACAAATCAATGAAATAAAAAACTTTAATGTCCTTCAAATTCAAAACATGATGTTCATTGTGTAGTTCTTCTAATCTTTGGATCTCCTATACTCTGGAAAAAAATTTAAGTTTCTAACTATAAACAACTTCTTCTCATTAACTTATAATAGTTGTTCATCACTTTTAACTTCTAAGAAATAAAACCAACAAAGTCTGTTAAGAAGTAAAATGAATAAATTTTGTAATTATAAACAACTAAGATATAATGAGTAGGTTAACTCTTCCAACTTCATTTTCATGTACACATTATAATCTTCTTGAAATTATTTATAACTTTTAAAAGTTAAAAAACTATCTTAAATTACTGAAAATAACAAGTTTACAAAAGCTAACGTGGAAGACTTCCACGGAATACTTCTGCGAGAAGAGTTTTTAATAAGTCTTCTCAGATTAGCTAGAAACATTAAAAAGCATGAATTTTAATAATATCTTAATTATCACCAATTAAGCTATGAATTTCATTCAGGACCCCAAATACTGTCTAAAACATATGAATTAACAGTAACATCTTAAGAGTTGATTTTAAATTTGAAGAAAACGAAAGTTTATTATACATTGTCGTAGAAGACTTACGTGGAAATCTTCCTGGAAAAGACTTTCAGGTAAGTCTTCTAGCGGAAGATTTCCAGGTAAATCTTCCATTTAGGTCATTTTTGCAATTGAAAATTTGCAAAGGAAGACTTTAAGAGAAGTCTCTAGAAGTCTTCCTTTGTAAATATTGGTTTACTTTTGTAATACAAAAATTCTCGAAAATACCTAAGAAAAATAACTTGGAAGTCTTCTCGGATAAACTTGTTAGTTTTCCAATTGACCTATTTGTGTCAGAAATTTGACTTTCTGCGGAAGACTTCCAGGTAAGTCTTTCTCTCGGAAGACTTACTAAAAAGTCTTCTCACCTTTACATTAAGTCAATTCGCTATCGATGTAAATCTGTGTAGGTTACTTTTGCAATTGACTATATTTGATTTTTGTTGAGAAGACTTTTAGGTAAGTCTTCTGCATTCTTTGATTACCTTGGGTTTGACTAGAATCACAGAATAAAAATATGGAAGACTTCCAGGTAAGTCTTCCGGCGGAATACTTATTTGGAAGACTTCCAAATAAGTCTACCGGCGTAAGACTTACCTAAAAGTCTCTCAATTTAAATTAAATTTTTTAAGTTTAAATTTTCAATTGCAAAGGTAACCTACGCAGACTTCAGTAGACTTAATGTAAGGATTGAGAAGACTTCCGTAGAAAGTCAAATTTGTGACACAGATTGGTCAATTGCAAAACTAACATGTTTATCCGAGAAGCACAATTTTTTTGTCAACATAGAAAAGTTGGAAAAATTCAACGATAGCCTTCTCTAAAAACACACAAAAAGTCAACTGCAAAACTAACCTATTCTTTGACCATAAGACTTACACTTAAGTCTTCTAGCGAACAAATCTGCGAAAAAATTCAATTCATACCTTCAACAACCACTGAGAGATCTTGCTTAGTTCTCCAAGCACACACAACTTCACCAGAAGAGCTACTTAATTGTTAATGACGAGAAATCGTGAGCTTATATAGCTATACGACCCTTAAAAACTTTAGAATCAAAAAGCTTGATTTTTTTTGGGATGGATATAGATAGAAAGTGAGAGTGGTGTAGTTTTAGGCATAAGATATAAGAATGAATGAGTAAATTTTATTTTTTTTAGATGCATTAAAAGCTTCATTTTGGTTGTTGGGTGAATTGATGGCAATGATATTTTTGTGATTAATTGATGAAGATGAGAATAGAGAGTAAGACAATCATTTTTGAAAAAAAGATAAAAATAAAAAGGAATGGCATTTTCGTGAATAATCAAAAAAATTTGGGTGGATTTGGCAAATAAAATGTCTAAAAAGGAAGGTTAGTTTTCTGTTTGACTTAGAGTTTTGAGTTACTTTTGAAAAAAACCATATCTATATTATAAAATATTAGGGAAAATTGAATAAAAAATCTTGAAGTTCGCAATAATTTACACTTTAAATTTGAGGCTCAACTGCTAACACTTTAGACTATGAAACTTGTGACCGGTTAAACATAGAACTAACTTACTTTCTGCACACGTCAAAATTGTGACCGGTTACTGTTCATTAGCACGTTAAAAATGGTGCATGGCGGTTTACTTAAAAAACAATTAATGAAAACAAATAAAATTAGATGTAAAATCAATTTAAATCCTAAGAAGTGATATAAATTCAGAAACAAATAAATAAAATAAAAGAAATTCAGAAATTAAAGTAAAAAGAAAATTATAAATTCAAAAGTTTATAATAAAAATAAAAATAAATAGTAAAATAGATTAAAACTAACAGAATAGTAAAAATAATATTAAAATAGACATTAAAAACAAAGTAAAGAATATAAAAATTAGAAAATATGAAATTTATAAAAATCTGAAAAACAAATAAAAATTCAAAAAAAAGGATCGCTAAAAATTAGGAAAATTTAATAAAATCAGGAAAAGATAAAAATTCAAAAAACGAAAATATTGAAAAGGAAAATTTATAAAGATCAAGAAAAAATAAATTTATAAATTAATAATAGTAATAAAAACGAAAATAAATTATACAAATTGATTAAATATTAAGAAAAAAATATCAGGAAAAAAGAAAACCATGAAAATGGAAAAATTGGCAAACGCCATGAAGTTGGAATAAGTTTACATTTTCAAGAGTCTTGTTGAGTCCAAATCTCTGGGATCTGAACCCGGACATCCGAACGCGTATATGTCTATTTAAACACCAAAGAGGTTTGGGTTAAGTACTTTTTGTTTCAATTTTTATTTTATTTTTTATTTTTGTATTTTTATTTGTTTTCCATACTTTTAAATTTCCTATTTTTTAATTTTTATCAATTTTTATACTTTTTATTACTTTTACTATTTTGTTAGTTTTAATCAATTTTACTATTTATTTTTATTATAAACTTTTGATTTTATAAAAAAATTATTTTTGAATTTTCTTTATTTTTTCCTAAATTGATATCAAATTTTAGAATTTATATTGACTTTTTATCTAATTTTTTTTTATTTTTTCAATTATTATTATATTTTAAATAAACCGTCACGTCACCACTTTTACATGCTAATGAACAGTAACCGGTCATAATTTTGACGTGTGCAAATCGATGTCTAATATGTTACTGATACAAGTTTCATTGTTTAAAGTGTTAGCAGTTGAACTTCAATGTCGTGTAAACTTTTTCAAACTTCATGATTTTTTATGCAATATTCCCTAAAATAATATATTTTACTCTATATGTAAATTAAAAACATAAAAATATACATGAGATTCTTTTATAAAACCAGCGGTTATGAGTTTACGATGAATACAAGTTAAATCAAACATCCGCACGAGGGCATGGACCCAGTTCTACTATAGCTTTAGAATCTATATATTTTCCATCTTGAAGAGGAATATTAGTTTATTAAATGTTGGTTTAACTTGGCTAAGGTCCCGATTATTTTTGTACAATCAGGTGTAAAAATCTATATATAAATGAGTGTGTGTTCTATGTTTCTCTTAGCAGAAATGACAGAAAAATTAGTTACACTTTTGAGCTTGTTCATCATCTCATTGTCTCTAATAAAAGTTGTAAGGATCATGTTCATAAATTCACAGAGATCAAGCTTCCTATATAATGCAAACGTATGAACAAATCGTATAATAAAACGGTTGCTTTGATTTATTCATCTTTCTTAACTTTCTTATGCTACTCTTATGAGATTATTTTACACTTAGATATCTTTATATAGAGGTAATAGAAATCTTAACTTTAACCTATTACATAATGATCCACGAACTTAGGTTAAACATAAACCTATTAGTATTTAGTTATTCAACTTTCCTTTTATGAATAATTTGTTGTCTAAGTATTGAAGTTTATCCAACATTCTCTCTCTTAAGCTTCAAACCATTTTCTTGAACTTGAATCAAGTGTCTCATCTCCTTGAACTTGTTCTTGCCTAAAGCTTTGATTAGAATGTCTGCTTTCTGTTTTGTCCCGGGCACATGCTCCAAGTCTATTAGACCACACTCTACACACTCTCTGATGATTTGAAACCGCTTATGAATGTGCTTACTTCTAAGGTGAAAGACAGGGTTCTTGGCCAAGGCAATGGCCATTAACCCTTATCAGTGTCTTTTCTTCCTTGCTTCAGCTGCAGCCATGAATCCTGCTTCACAAGATGATAGAGCTACTACGTCTTGTTTCTTAAAGAACCAGCTGACGGGTGTTTCTCCAACACAAATTATATAACCTGTTGTGCTTTTTCCATCGTCCGGATCTGTGTTGTGACTATTACTCTATCCAATGAGCTTTTGTGATTTTCCTTGCTTATGCTCCATTCATTCCATAGTTTCTGTGATTTTTCGTGCTTATACTCCATTCCATAGCTTCTGTGACTTGATCGTTACCAAGAAATTCCAAAAATACAGGCGGACATTTCACCGACATACATGCCGGAACCAGTTAAAGATATGGGTATAGCGGAGCCATATCATGATCGTGCTGTTGAAGCATTTGAAGCACCTACTCAACCTTTTTACGATGGATGCCCAGAAGGAATATCTCAGTTGTATCTTGGTTTTCGGATGATGAAAGTAAAGACATATTATAATTTGACGGAAGCTTGTGTAGATGAATTATCTGAAGCATTTAAAAAATGCTTCCGCAGCCAAATAAAGCTCCATCATCGTATTACGAGACAAAGAAGTTTACACGAGCTCTTAGGTTACCCGTACAGGAGATTGATGTTTGCGAGAATAATTATATGCTTTTTTGGAAGGGGGAAGATGCGAAGTTGGTCAAGTCTCGGTTTTGTGAAGCAGATCGATATTAACCGAACCATGGAAAAGGGAAAAACATACCAAAACAGAGAATGTTTTACATGCTGAATATAGATCTTATCAAACGTCTAAACCAACTCGAGGCGACAGCTTCGAAAATGTGGTGGCATAAGGAACATGTGTGTTCGGAAGGTGAGAAGCATCACCCTTCTGATGCCTTAGCATGGAAGCACTTTAATATGGTATATCCTGCATTTTCTGCTGAAAGCCGTAATATTTATCTATGCTTATCAACAGATGGGTTTAATCTGATTGGTATGAAAGCACACTTTATTTGGCCGGTTATTGTCACTCTTTACAATTTGCCTCCAGAAATGTGCATGAAAAGGGAATTTTTTTTCCTTTCAGTACTAGTTCCTGAGCCTAAACATCTGAAGAAAAACTTAGATATTTACCTCCAACCTTCGATTGAAGAATTACAGAGCTTATGGAGGGGTGGTGTGGAAGCATATGATATTTCAAGGAAAGAAATGTTCATTATACGAGCAGTATTGATGTGGACGATAAAAGACTTTCCAGCGTATGGCATGCTGTCAGATTGGACGACACATAGTAGGATGGCGTGCCCATATTGTCAAGATGAGATGGGTGCATTTTGGTTGCCTAATGGACGGAAACATAGTTGGTTTGATTGCCTCAGAAGATTTCTTGAACCGGAACATCCCTATAGGAGAAACAGTCAAGCATTAAACAGGGCAAAACAGTGTTGGATCCTCCTCCACCGTGGTTGACCAGAGAAGAAAATTTCTGTGAAAGGATAAATATTCAAGGTTTATCAAAAACCGTTGATTGTGGGGGGGGGGATGGACATGCAAACCCATCTCGGATAATATCTGAGTACGGAGTTACTCATAATTGGGTAAAGAAGAGTATTTTCTGGGAGTTACGGTATTGGGAAACTCATCTTCTTCGACATAACCTTGATTTCATGCACATTGAGAAAAACTTCTTCGATAATCTGAAGAACACATTGTTAAATGTTCCTTGAAAGACGAAAGACAATATCAAAAACAGATTAGATCTCCCGGGACTCTGCAAAAGGCGAGATTTAGAGATGAGAGAAGATGGAACGATGCATGTGCCAATATTCTGGTTGTCTAATTCGGCAAAGCCACAATTCCTTATGTGGTTGAAAAATGACATAAGATTCCCCGATGGATACGCCTCCAAATTTAGTTGATGTATTGACGAAAGCAGCTTGAAGCTACATGGATTGAAAAGTAATGATTGTCATGTCATTATGGAACGACTATATCCATTTGCGTTCGCTGAACTCTTACCCAGAAATGTTCACACAACAATTAGAGGTAATAAAAATTTTCCCATTTACATATTTATTGTCCTAAAATAGATGTTATAACTTTAATGTTTTATATACAGATATTGCTCTCTTCTTCCGAGATATTTCTTCGAAGATTTTGAAAGAATCAGATGTTTGCCTTTTAAAGGCAAATATCTCCTTGAAACTTTGTAACTTGGAAAAAATATTTGTTCCATCGTTCTTCGATGATATGGAACATCTTGTTGTGCACCTTCTAGATGAAGCAGCCTTAGGTGGTCCCGTCCATTTTAGGTAGATTTGTGTATTTGAGAGATACATGTACCACTTGAAGAAGATGGTAAAAAACAAAGCTCACATTTCAGATTTGATAGTTGCGCAAATTATAAACGAGGAGATTTCAAATGCCTCCTCCAAGTTTTTTAGGCATCCCGAGAACTTGAGCATGCCAGAAGGTCTGAACGATATTCGTTTCACATACAATTATCCAGAGGTAACAATCTTGTTCTACCATGAAGGGAGAGTTAGTGGACAATGCTCAACTGGTTGGTTAAATGATGAATATAACACTATCCTTCGGACATTTATGATGCTCAACTGTGAAGCATTTACACCATATGAAAGGTTATTTAGAATTATAGAATATATATATATATATATATATATATTAGCATATAATTAAACTATCACTTATCTGCAGCATGTTTGAAGAACATATGAAGCAAATTGTCCTTGATATTACTCCTTGTGGATTGCAACGAGCGAAAGACACCAAATTCACAAGCTGGTCAAAGACTATGTGAGTTGTAGTGTATTAATATAAATACTAAGATTTTAAATGGTGATAATGATAATTTTTTTCGTATTGCAGATTAATGAGGCCACTGCGTTTTAAACCTTTCATGTATGGATGTTGGATTTTGTACAAGGTCCAAAACAAAGTTATAGGTCTTGGCCAATATACCATTCATGGGGATACACTTTTGACACTCACAATCACGGTCAAAATAAGAGAACTCAAAATTATGGTGTTTGTGTCCCTGGAACCACAAATACAGATTACTACAGCCGCATAGAAGATATAATGGTGGTGGAGTATCATGTGATGTTGGACTGAAAGCTATGGTTTTTAAATGTCGTTGGTTTGATACAACCAAAAATTGCGGTATGAGAAGATATCAATTTGGACTTGTAGATGTCTCACCACGCAGACATTATGCAAATATGATTCTTTTGTGTTACCAGGTAATTAGAATAAAGATAAAATGAAGATTTTTATTATCAGATAAGATATTTGTATTTTCAGGTAATTTTGATCAATCCTGTTTCATTCCTTATCAGCGGGTACGTCGAACTTCAGGAGATGAATGGTGGGCTTGCACAAAAATATTACCGCGAGGAATCTGAGAAACTTCAGAAGTTGCTTTAACCGTGTGGCAAGATGATAGATGTGATCAAGTTGCAGAAAGTTCATTGCTACGAGTTGAAACACATGTTGTTGATTATGTCTCGGATTATGATACATCTCATGTGGTCCCCCCAAATGATGAATATAAATCCGATGAGGATATAGGACCACCAGGTAATGATTCAGGTTCAGGTGATTTAGAGTAATAATGAATGATGTAAAATAATAAGTGATGTTGTATGATAAAATGAGAATGATGTATGATAAAATAAGAATGATGTAAAATATGTAAGTAAGAGAATGATGTACGATAACATGAGAATGATGTAAAATATTTTATGAAATAATATTTCATGTATGTGCAAGTATGAGAATGTAAGTAAGAGTTTTGTTGTTGTGTTTTTAGTGTTTAGGGATTAGGAAGTAAGAGTTTTGTTATTGTGTTTTTAGTATTAGGGATTAGGGATTCGCTTATATAACATAGCCACGATATGGCCACTGTATTTTCGTGGGTATGTGAACTTTGGTTTTGGCTCGATATAGTAATATTGGTTTGCCTCCAAAATAATTTGGTTTTGGCTCTAATTAAATTTGATTTGCGGTTTACTGATAACATAGCTACGGTTTTGCTACTGTAACTTCGAGGCAATACGAAAAAAAATTTGGGTTGGCTCCAAAATTTTGGTTTTGCTCCAATTATTTTTGGTTAAATTGACGGATTAGCAGTTTAATTTAAGTATAGCCACGGTATTACCACTTTAGTTTCGTGGCTTTGTCTTAGTGTCATCATTCGATCAGTCTCTTCTTTCTCATTTCCTCACTTAGCCGAAATTACAAACTCTCTCTCTCTCTCTCTCGTTGATTCTTTCTGTCGTCATCTCTCATCGCCGTCTCCGATCAACTCTTTCTCTCAGGGTTACCAACCCTTTCTCTCTGGGTTACTAACCCTTTCTCTTCTTCTTTAATCGAGTCGATCTGTGTTTAGATTAGGGTTATTTGTTTTGGGTTTCCATGATTCAGTCGTTTGTTTTCTTGTTATATTTTTTTTTGGTCTTGCATGTTTAGTTAACAGGTCCATTGATCTAGGGTTTCGTAAAGACAATCGATTTAGGGTTTTTAGTCTCGGGTTCTAGAGACAATCAATTTAGGGTTTCTTTTAACTGTTTAGATCCCTTTGTGGTCATGCATGTTTAGATAAATCGATTTTATAGATACATTGATTTGGGGTTTCTGGCTTGGCTTTTCTTTTTTCATAAAGACAATTGATTTAGGGTTTTTAGTCTCGGGTTCTAGAGACAATAGATTTAGAGTTTGTTTTATCTGTTTAGATTCCTTTGTGATCATGCATGTTTAGATACATCGATTTTATAGATACATCTATTTTGGGTTTTTAGCTTGGATTTTCGGTTTTCATAAAGACAATTGATTTAGGGTATTTAGTTTCGGTTCTAGACACAATCGATAGGGTTTCTGGATTTGCTTTGCCTGTTTAGATTAATATGTCTCGACTTAGGGTTTATAGATACTCTGCTCGTTTTTTCTTTCTCTGTTTCTTTGTTTTTTTATTTCACTTATTTATCTTACTCTTTTACTCTCTTCTTTTAACTGCAGATGAACAACCAAAGATCACCTTCTGGGTCTCCTACTCCAATGCCCCCTGGTGCCACTGGATTTGAATTTGCTGTAAGCGGACAAGCTTCATCATCTCGCTTAAATAGCTATCTGCAAATGTCTCTCAATGCCATGTTCAATGCCCCTGCTAGGATGTTTCAGCCACATCTCTATCCAGATAAGCTCAATGGAGCTTTATGGTAAGCTTATTGTCTCTGATGTTTGATGTTGGCTTTACTTAGGACTATCGGTAGATTAGGATGGATTGATATTTGTTTGTCATAAGGGTTAATGGTTAACATAGGATCGTTACTGTCTCTGATGTTTGTTAGCTTAGGATTTTTTTTTATCTCTGTTGTCTCTGATGTTTGAATTCTGTTTATATTTTCTATTGACCTATGTGTCAACTCCTTTGTTCGGGCAACATGGCAAGGGTATTACATGGGACCTTGGAAGAGTTGGAGGGCGGTTCCAGACAGAAGGAGGGATTCATTGTGGCAGACATTTGTTGTAAGTGTTTTAGATTTTCTAAAATGTCTTTAAATTTATTCTTTGATAAAACCTAACAATATTGTTTCCTTTTGTAGGAAAATTTCTTTTGGAAGCCTCAGTTTAATGACCCTGTCTATGCCCTCTGAAAAAAGGAAACATGGAGAACTATTGGTGAAAAGACCAGCAAGAAGAAGAGGCCAAAGAAGCAGCCAAAGTACATCAATGACACGGACTGGACTTGCCTTTTGGAACATTGGGAGAAGCAGCCAAGAAGAAGAGCAAGAAAGCTGCAAAAAAGCCGCAAGTCTGACCCTATGTGTAAAGGAGAACATGAACACAATGCAGGCCCTTGTGGTTTTGCTAGGATAGCATACAAAATGGTATTCTCTCAAGTCTGTATTATTTTTTTAAATTTTCCTAACTGATTTATATTCTCGCTGGTTTTGCAGACGATTGAGACTGGTGAACCACCATCCTACACAGACCTTGTGAGGAGGACACACACACGCAAGGATGGGACTTTTGTGAACTACCGTTCTGAAAAATTGGTAACTCAAGCTGAGATGGAAGCCACAGACACACATCTCTCTAACAATGAAGGATCACCAGAAAGTCCTTCAGCAACATCAGCTCCTTCTCGCATCTTGTTAAACCAAGCTAATCTGAAGGTATTTTTTCAATCTTTTGTCTTTTGTGTTCTGATTAAGTCTTTTATGTTTATAATAGTGGTTAATTGTCTGTCTCCTGTATAGAATGTGTCAGTTAAAATATATTAAGTGTTTGTTCTTCATAATTTGTTGTGTGTGAGCTAGAGTTAGGAGTTAAATGAATGTTTGTTATTTAAAATGTCGTATGTGGAGTTTGTTTTACACTGAATGTTTTTCCTTTGCTCTCAGGATGCCACAGGTAAGAGGGGGCATGTCTATAGGGAACATGCACCATCTGCAACAGTCCCAGCTTCTCTTGCTCGCAACCTAGAGTTGGAGCTGCGTGTGAGTGGATTGGAGACGAGTTTACAGAGTGTGAATGCTGATGTAAGTGATGTCAAGGAAGATGTGGCAGTAATGAAGGATGATATGTCTGCAACAAGGTCTGCAGTCAGTCAGATCCTCCAAATGCTTCAGCCCCAAGCAGCTCCGACTCAGCAAGAAGCCCCTTCAGCACAACCTTCCCAAGCCAGTGGCATCTAGATGTTTAGCCTCTTCAACTCTTGTCTTTTGCTTCTGAAAACTCTTTTCTTTTGGTTCTTAAACCTCTAATCGTTTGGTACTTCAAACTCAATGCTCTGTAATATATATGTTAATGTTTAGTCTCTTACGAACGAATGTATTAATATAATTTCCTGTTTTGGTTAAATTGTGTTTTGGTGTTAATAAGCATTTTTATTAGCATTAGTTAAGTAATTAAAATTAAAACAGAATTAAAAATAAGTGGTTAAATAATCAGCCACTAAAAAATGGTGATTAATATAAGTCACAAAAAAAACTGTGGCTAAAGAAAGTTGTAAACCGTGGTTATAAAAGCCACGAAAAAAATTCGTAAAACGTGGCTATTAAATTGCCACGAACATAAAGTGGCAAAACCATGGCTTTAAAAAGGCACGCTAATTAGTGTTTACCGTGGCTTATATATCCACAAAAAGCGCGTGGGAAATACCGTGGCTTATTTAGCCACAGTATATAATAGCCACGAGGCTATAGCCACGGTAATTTTCCGACATAGAATCGTGGCTGGTTTTCAGTAAGCCACGGTTTTTGCCTATATAGCCACAAATTTGTAGTAGCTGTGTCGTGGCTATACGATAGATTTTTACTAGTGTCAGCGTGCAATAACTTCAATGCATTAGATGATCTATATGTCGTGGATGCAGGGAAAGAGTGTCGGGTTTGCTTACCGACCAAGCATGAGTCACAAATTTTCTTCTCTTCTGTGATCTCAGATAAACCATAAACCATCTCTTTTTTTGCCATTGTCTTGATCATCTTGAAGCTTATATGACCAAGTCGTGCATGCCATCTCCATGGTTCTTATTTAAATGTTTGAGCAAGCACGTTAGGCTCCTAACTTGAAACGAGATCTTGTAGAGTCTATTAGGTGATCTTATTACTTTTACCAGTAGACGTCCATTGGGATCTCTTAAAGTAAGATAGTTCACCCTCGTTCTGATGTTGCATCCTTTCTCCGTAGGTTGTCCTAAGCTGAGCATATTACTCTCGAGCTCAGGTATATAATATATATATCTGTCAATAACTTTTGATCTCCAGTTTTAGCTTCAAATAGTATCAAACCCTTGCCATTGATACTAACACACGATCCATCACTGAATTTTAGTCTTCCTTTAATGTTTTCATTCAGCTCTGTGACGTAAGTTCTTTGACCGTCATATGGTTAGACGCTCCATTTTCTAGATACAATAATCCATCTTCTGCTTTGCTTGGTTCAAGAGCTTTCGGAAAGACATTTTCTTCATTAAGAAACACGGTTTCATGAAGATACAATGCTGCATCTGCTTCTTCAGTTTCGTTTTTATTAAGCTCTTGTTCTTCATCCTTCTTCTTCGGGCAAACAGACGCAAAGTGACCCTTTTTTCTTGCAATTGAAACACACAATCTGAGAATAGTCTCTCTTTTCTTTGTGTCTTTTTTTGGAGCTCCGTGTCCTCTTCCTCGGTTGTCTCGTCCACGACCACGGTTCTAGCCTCTGCCTCTTCCTCTGTAGTTATCGTTTCCTTGATCAGAGTTTGCATAGAGAAGGTTACCGTGTGGTTCTTGTGTTTCCTCCCCTTTTAAGCGTTCCTCGAATGTTTTAAGTCGACCAACTATATCTTCATATCTTGTCGTATTCAATTCAAGGACTTGCTCGAGAGTTGCAGTGATGTGAATAAACTTGTTAATTGGTAAACATGTTAGGAATTTCTTCACAAGTTTTGACTTTTTCATCGTGTGACCTAATGCGGCTGACTTGGCAGCAAACTCTGATATCTTCCCTGAGAAGGTATCTATTGAATCCGTGTCTTTCATTCTTAGACGTTCGAATTCACTCATCAATGTATCCAGTCGAGCCTCTTTAACACGACCAGCACCAAGATTCATTGACTTCAATGCTTCCCACATCTCTTTAGGAGAATCTAGATCACCTATTTGCAAGATCAAGTTCTCAGGGATTGATTGGAACAAATGAACAATTGCCATGTCATTTTTCTCTTGTTCTTTTGATCTTGGATCAATCGATTCCATGGTTCATGAACTCTTAACAAGACTTTCATTTGCATTGACCCCACCGTATAGTTTGATGAAGTCAACATAGGACAAACAACCGTGGAAGGTACTGTGTTTTTCTTCATTGTGTGCTTTGCTTCATCCATGGTTTGTAACACTCTATCTCAAGTAACCTCAAGGCTCTGATATCAAATAAAGTCACATAGATTAAGCTTCATATATAATGCAAAAGTATGAACAAATTGTATAATAAAACAGGTTCTTTGTTTTATTAATCTTTCTTAACTTTCTTATGATTTTCATATGAGATCATCTTATACTTAAATCTCTTTATATAGAGGTAATAGACATCTTAACTTTAACATATTACATAATGATATAGTAACTTAGCTTAAACCTAAGCGTATTAGTATTTAGTTATTCAACTTTTCTTTTTTATGAATAACTTGTTGTCTAAACATTGAAGCTTATCCAACAGTTCAAGCATCAACTGTTCTTGATTTACAAAAGGTAAAGTTTGAGCAATGAGATATACTTCATTTCAAATTTTGTTTTGTATTTTGTGTTCGTATCTACAAGTGAAATATAAAAGAGAATGCAAGAAAAAGGAAATCACGAGTTCATCTTCACGTAACCCTGTAGAAAAATATATATATATATATATAGCAATCAGAATACTTCATTTCATTCTGTTTTTACAGGCTGACTTGAACAAAAAAAATTATATAGTTCATGTTCACCTAACCCTGTCGAGACGTATATATCACAAAGTCTTGCATCCAGACGGCGGGTTTGACACGGTGCATTTGTTTCTTTTGCCACCACTTTTGTTTTGAAGTAATTTTGTCAAATTTTATTTTATTTTTGTTGGTGTGAAGAACTGAAGATATATCATTATTTTAGGTGAAGAACTTTTCTTTCATATTTTTTTTTTACTGAACTTCTCTCTCATAGTTTCTTTACAAATAAGAGTTTGGTGATGAGTTGACTCTTCAATGTTTTTTTTTTTTTACTCGTCAAGGTTTTCGCAACTTATTATTTGACACGAATCTATTGTGAAGAGAAATTGTCAATTGATTTCGGTAATGGCAAAGAACTAATGTCTTAAATTTTTATAAGATAATAAGAAAAAATGATATATGTTAAATATTAGATGAAATTTTTTAACGTTATATATAAGGAAACTTTTTCTGTTAACGGATATACTATCAATACCACAAATAGTAAGTTACAATTCCAAAATAATTGATAACATGTTTTTATGAAAAACATACTAACTCATTTGAAATATGTATTCTACAACACTTGAAACTCTTAGAAGTAACACCGTATAAAATTTCCATATCCTAAATTATATGTCAGCATAGGAAAACATATCGTTTTACACAGTATTATGAAATGGGTAAAATCGTTTCTAATGGCCGAAAGGTAGTCTTGTTCACTAGAAAATAAACTGATTTTGTTATTATTTTAATATAACGTGTTCATTAACGTATATAGTTGTAAATTCTCTTAACCGTATAGTGATTTGGTTAATTTCCACTCGGTTTCAAATAATTTTATTCAAAAGTTTATGAGTGGGGTGTAGTGATTTGTGTGGGTCAGTTTATAATTTATATTAATTGGGTTATTAGATACAAAAATGATTTGAATAAATTAAATAAGAAAAGGAACAAGAGATTTGCTACGTTGTCTAACGTCCCAAAGCAAGTTAACCTTCTAGAAGATCTTTTTTGGGGGGTGGGTCTCAGAGTGGTGGCTCATAGCAACTTCATGCCCACGGTGTTGACTGCGTCGTATTATTAACTCTGCCTTTGGTCCGTAGGAAAGTGATTCCCATCTTCTTTGAGAGATTTTCCCCTATTATCATTTTTGAAAAGTTTATTCAGCTTAGTCAATTGTCCGAAAGTCTTTAGGAAAGTAACCTTTGAATACTTATCATGGGTTTAAGACTTAGATATACAGCTGGCTAGCTACCTAACTCTTACACCGTCGAAATTGAAATTCAAAATTAATTTAAGATCTCGATTGTATTGTGAGTAAAATGTCCAGTTTTGATCAAAAAAAAAATGTCCAGTTTTAAGAACGATTGACTCGTAATGGAATTGTTCCCACTTCTCGGACTAGCTAGATGTTCTGGCTTGTGAAAGCTTATGGGGGAACGAGTTGAAGTTGTCGTAAAAAAGGTCATGGGAAGTCATTCTCCAAGGTAACACATATAGGAACCGAAATTCACCCCTGACAATTTTCATAAATTAAAAAATTTAGGGAAAATTCTAATTTTCCAGAGGACCCAACTATCTGCGGAACCGCACACAAGTAATCAAGTAAACTATGAGAATAAGTAAAAGATGTTAAAAACAAGATTGAGAGCACGGAAAATCTTATTCCGATTATGCGTAAGAGTGGTACAACGAGCTAAAGTCTTGCCTAAGTTTCTTAGTGCTAAGTTTTGGTGGTGAGAGCTCTGAAAATCGTGTGTCTTATGTCCTTGACCTTCTTCTTATATACTCCCTCCTTAGGTTGTTTAGTCTTTCTTTTTCGCCCATATTCGAGTCTATCGAAAATCTTCAATTTTTCTCGATCTTTCCATTTTTCATCGAAAATCTTCTATTTATCTTCAAACTTGACATTTATCTTCTTTCTGCGAGTAAATAGTTAAACCTTCATTGTATCTTTGGGCTGGACTTCGTCTAAAACTGTGGATAGTTTTTTATCGCGTTTTAGGACTTTTCGCGCCGTTTTGCGATAAAAACCGTTTTATGATTTTAGACGAGATCGTTTCCTGATACGATGCCGTTTTTATAAGACTGCTCGAGTTAACCGTATAGTTTGACAATGTGCGATGTTCCGTTTAATCATTGTCGTTTTATACGATCTTCCGAATTCTTACGAGAAAAGAAGACTTTTACGATTTTTATCGTAAAACTCGAATGGTAAGATGAACCGAGATGAAACGAGAGACGTTTCGACCATGGTTGAGAGCATGCTCGAATCAAAGGATGTATGCCTTGCGTTGAGGATGCGGGGGAGCAAGGCTCGGGACGCTCAGATCGACGTACGGCGAGCTGATTTGAGGTGATCAGCTCGCCGTACGGCGAGCTGGTCCGGGACGAACCAGTTCACCGTGCGGCGAGCTGAACCGTCTGGTTCAGCTTGTCGCACGTCGATCTGGTTTGGTCGAACCTGCTCGTAGTGTGGCGGATACGGTTTTTGCGGTTTTCCGCTTACATTGGGCAATCGGGTAATCTGAGATTGGTTCGTTCGTTTTTTCCGAGATGACAATTTCCAAGTTTCGCGCGGATTTCCTTTGTTCGGAAAGTCCTTAAAAATTTATAAAACAACTTCTCGTGTTTTATAAAACATATTTTTATTTTTACGGAAAGTTTTGGTCATTGATTCCGTCGTACCAATTTTGACCCCAACAGTTCGCCCCCAGTTCGTAAGAATCGTAGAGTTCTTGCGAGCGGATTGAACTTGTTCGGCAAGTTTGGTATAATTTGGCGGAACTTTAATGGCCAAAAGTCCAAAAATGAATAGTAAAACTTTTTTAAGATTACGACTCCGCCTTGTGAAGGCTGCCTACGTACCCTATTGAAGGGATCGAGCCTTTCGTAGTTCGTCGTGGAGTTAAGGTCCGTATGACATGTTTCCCAGTGAAAGCTTTACAGTCTAGTTATTTGTATTGGACCTTTTTCGGTCTTGAGACTAGCTTAGTACGCTGTTTGCTCTGGCCGAGTGCGGCCGTTATAGTTTTTTGAACTGGCCGTGTGCGGTCTTATTAATGGAATCATCGGAGTTTGCGTTTTTAAGAGCATGTTTTTATTCGTATGAATGTAGATGGAAGAATACGAGTTGTCGTCTCATAGTCTAACTCTTTTTGTAGACCGCCCTGTTCGTTGCCCGTTCCAGAATTTTTTGAAATTCGGTGAGCGTTTAGATATGAACGAAGAGACATGCCTTTAGGATCTCAATTCATGCCTTGAGACGTTAGAGACCAGTGTGTTGGGTTTAGGGCAAGACCTAGGTTTACTTTCGGATTAAGACTATGCGATGACTAGTCGGCTTTTGTTTTGCCTGTTGCGATTTTAACCTGATTTCGTATCGATTTAAAGTCCGCGATATGTTCTCGGCTTATACGACTTGTCTGATCGAAATCGAGCATCCTCTAAGGTGCTGACCAAAATTTGGATTTCTTTATAGCGGTATTACCCTTGTGTCGGGTGTATTAGAGCTATCTCTGCGAGATAACTTAAGTTTGTTTAGGATTGTTGCGAGTTTGTTGTGATCAACAGCAAACTTGGTGGTAGATGCTACCGTTTATTGGGCCTTCGCGAAGGATTGGTATCTTGTGCGTATATTATAGTCGCGGATGGACTGTTAGCTCTTCCAAGAAAATGACTTTATCGAGGAAGGTATTTGTGTCGAAAAACTATTCTTCGGGCGTCTGCGACATCTCGCACTGCCGAAGATTGGTTTTTATTTTATATGTAGTATTACGTTTTAGAAACGTTTGCGGGCTCGAAGATGCTGCGCGGTGTTGCGAGGGTTTTGTCTTAAGCCTGCTTTGGAAATAGAGTGAATCGAGAGAATGTAAAACTTAGTCGGTTTGATAAGTTTACATTTTCCGTTGAATATTTTGTCTTGGCGTGAAGGTTGTATTCAGCCGCATATCCAAATATGTCTATGGTCGTAGAAAGCGTTTTTCCGTTTTTAGGTTTGATTTATACGGTGAAATTTTTGTGTAATATTTCCTTTGTATGGAAGTTGTTTTCTTTTTTGCTTGAGGGAGACGAAGCTTAAGAAGCTCGGTGCCAAACCCGTGCGAAGTCAGTTGCAGGATGGTTTCGTTCCTGGATGTAATCGAGAGGAATGAGAGCAGATGCTCGTGAACCGCAAGGCTAAGGAATGAGATTTTTTCAGATCGCGATGCAAGGAAACAAAGTTCATATTGGTCGTCTAGTGTCGGATCGTATAGCTTGGTTTTTCCTATAAGGAAAGTATTTTTCACAAAACCTGTTATGTTTATTTTCGAAAGTTTCTTCGTTATGATATGATCATGAATATACAAAGATTTTTCGCATATGTAACGGGTGATGATTTTAGTAAATCGACACGACGCATGGAGATAACAATGTTTCCACAGATTTTCGAGAAGACTTTTCTGCTTTGTTATTGATTCTTCGGTGATAGTTTCTTAGAATCACTCACGGAGTTTTACCAAAGGTTATTTCATCGAGATCTAGTCTCGAAATCTTTTAGCGGGTTTCTTGAGCGGAACGAATCACTTGGCTAGTGATAGGAACAATTGGCGAGCAAGGAGGACGTGTTCTTTATTGCTGCTACTTGTGTTCTCGATTTTTCTTTGTCGCAAATATTTTTGATATTGTTCCGTTACTCACTTGGTTCAACGGAAAATGAGAGCAAGGCTTTGATGCCTAAAGATTTCTCGAATAATTTTTTTTAACTCTTATTCGCAACTTGTTTTATCAGGTTGGAAAAGATCTTTACGAGTTCGGCAAATCATCGAGTTTCACTCTGAGGTTTGGCAGAGGTTTTCTAAACGCGTGACTGCGATGAGAGATGCTGTATAGTCCTCGATTTTATTTCCCATAAGCTTTGGATCAGTTATTAACGTTTAGACGAATCTTAGATTGTTGTTTGCTTTTGGGATGATTTTGACGAGGTATTGCATTGTTCGAATTTTTTTCCGCCTTGTTTTTGCGAGAGTTTGCTTTATGAAAGCGTTTTCTTGATGCGGAGAAAAATGTTTTTCGATTAAAAAGAGATTTTATAATATTCTAACTTTGTCTTTATTAAAATTTCAAAATTTTTGAATACAAAGCGGATATTAAAAATATGGGAGTATATGAATACTCGTATACGCACCCACTCCCCTCCCCCGTTTTGGAAAGGGGGATAGCTGAAATCGTCTTTAGGCGAGCTGCCTACGTATTCCTTCCGGAAATCAAGCCATCACATAGTTCTGATTGTTTGTGCAAGTGTGTTTACTCAGCTGTCGTATATTCGTAGATCGGTTTAGTCGCTGGATCGATGTCTTTTTCCGGATTTTTCTCCTCCGGTTGGGTAGTAGCGATGAGTTCGGAAGCTTGCTGCTTCTCGACCGTTGCTGATTTGGGGTTGTTCTCAACGGTCGGCAGAGTGAATTTTGCTCGTTCCGGTTGCACGATAGCGACGGCTAGTTGCCTTAGCTTATGCTCCGCTAGGAAACAGGATCGCGGATGTCGCTGGCATCCCCAAATTTCCGCGGCTCCGGAAGGAGACGGAAACTTGATGCCTAAGTTGTACGTCGACGGAACTGCCTTCATGGCGTTTATCCAGGGTGTCCCCATGATCACGTTATAGATAGCTGGTTGGTCGACGACTGTGAAGTTTACGATTTTCATCACTTCTTTTGCGGCGACCGGAAGTCGGATTGATCCGAGAGTCATAGCCGTTTTGGTATCGGCTCGATTTCTGTCAAATCGATTCCTATTCGTGCCAACGTGTTGCGGAAGATTATGTTGACAGTGCTTCCACTGTCGACCAGGATTCGGGCGACTTCCAAATCGCTTATGACCAGGTCAATGACGAGAGGGTCAGCGTGCGGTTGGTTGATGCCCGCAGTTTCTGCCTCCTCGAAGGCGATTATTCCTTTCGGAGTGTCTACCGACGGCACCTTCCAACTTGAACACGTCTCGGCTTTTCGCTGGTAGGATTTGATGGACGAGATGGTGTCAGCTTAGTACTGCGATTCGCCGATGATCATGTTGACCCTTCGGCGGTTAGCGTTGTTTCCTTTCTTGTTTTGTCTCCGTCCGCGTTTCTCGCCTGATTGGTTCCCTTGTGGTAGAGTTTCCGCTCGCGAGTTCCTATCGGTTTTCGGGGGGCGATCCGAAATGCGGATGAGATCTTTCACGCTGGACACTTCAGTGAGTTCTCCCGTGAGCAGTTTTGCGGCCAGTCTTGCGCTGACAACTTTGCATTTTACGGTAGAATGAACGCGGGTCTGGTGGAGATCGAAGTAGGTATTCTCGTCGTAATTTGAATTCCTAGACCACGTGTTTCCCGTTGTTCGCTCTTCCCCTGATCCGGAGTTGATGGCGTAGTTGTGCGCCCCTTGAAGATCCTGCCCCTCGTGATGGACGAATTTGTCCTTACGAGAGTTTTTCTTTCTCAGATTTTGCTCGGACGCGGTGTCTTTTTCGGACGACTTTTCCGGATTACGGACAGGATTTTGGTCTCCTCTTCGATGGTGATATAATCGGTAGCTTTGTGGAGCGCGTCCTGGATTGTTCGCGGCTTCTCGAGAGTTATCCACTTTCTAAACTTTGACTTAAACCAGAGCGATTTTCTGAGCGCGTCGACGGCTGCTCTATCGCTTATTTTGCTACTCCCAGCCATAATAAGTTTGAACTTTCTCATGAAGTCGCGGAGAGGTTCATCTTCCTTCTGGGAGAAGCTCCAGAAGTCAGCGTCGGAAGATTCCCGATTTATGAACATCGAGTATTGTTTCAGGAATTCGGAGGCGAGTTGGCGGAAACTTCCGATCGAGTTCCGCTTAAGCTTGGTGAACCATTCGAGTGCTGCTCCTTCTAGGTTTTGGAAGAAAAGACGGCAGTAACCCGCCTTCTTTTCGCTATTCTTGAGCTTTTCTCGCCCCATGGTGATCTGGAAGGCTTGCAGGTGCGCTTTGGGATCGGTCGTCCCATTGTAAGTCAGCACTCTAAGCTTTCCAGGATCGGGTAGCTTGACCTCGGTGATGCGAGCCATAAAAGGCGTTTTCCGAGATTCGTATAGCAGCCAATCTAACTCGGGCGCGGCGCTGATAGCATGGTGAATTTGAGATTTCACCGCTTTTACCGCTGCGGCCGTTTTAGTAATGTAGTCGCAGATATCACAAATCTCAGTTAGATCGCCAGCAGTTTTCCGACCTTGTCGGCGTTTGCTGCGGGTAACTAGAGATTTTTCCTCGGCCGTTTTTGCGCGTTACACGCAGTAGAGCTCATCCTCGTCCTCAGTAAGAGAACACTCAGGAGAGGATTCCAGCTGAGGGCTGCGATTTTTCATCCTTCTCGGATGGACGTCTGCGTCTTCATCCGATGGATCGGATTGGTCGCTTGTTTCCAGGTTAACCCTTTCGACATCGTTTTGTTCGGTCTCCTGTCTGCGAGTAGGAGATTTATCTGATTCGTTCAGTGTCACGTCAGGGTTATCTTTTTCTTAGTTTTTCTCCGGTAGAATACCTTGCTTGGTTCTGGGACGATCCATAGGAGTTGCGAAATCAAGTCTCCTTCCGCAGATCTTGGTCGTTCCGTGGGGACAAATTGCCTTGGTTCTCGCAGTTAAGGTTTCGACCTGTTTTGCGAGTAAGCCAATCAATTTTTCTTGCTCTTCCAACTTCTTGCTGAAGTCATTGAGCATCTTCTCGACGATTTCGGTGTTAGCGTGAGCGTTAACCGCAGACACATCTGGAGCTGGTGTTTTGTCAACGTTTTCGCTATCGACGCGAGTTGGTTGTTCATCTGTCATCGTTTCTCGATTGAGCGTACTACGGCTTGAGTGTAAGATAGATCCAACCCCCCCCCCTCCTTTTAGCGCCAAACTGTGGGGAGCGAAATTCACCCCTGTCAATTTTCGTAAATTAAGTAATTTAGGGAAAACCCTAATTTCCCAGAGGACCCGACTATCTGCGGAACCGCACACAAGCAATCAAGTAAACGATGAGAATAAGTAAAAGATGTTAAAAACGAGACTAAGAGCAAGAAGGATCTTATTCCGATTATGCGTAAGAGTGGTACAACGAGGTAAAACCTTGGCTACAAGAGCTGACGACGAGTTTCCTAGTTCTAGCAACCTAAATCTAAACCCTAGTTCAGACGCAGCTCGATAACAAAAACGGAAATATTCCTAAGTGCTAAGTTTTGGTGGTGAGAGCTCTGAAAATCATGTGTCTTCTGTCCTTGGCCTTCTGCTTACATACTCCCTCCTTAGGCGGTTTAGTCCTTTCTTTTTGCCCAGATTCTAGTCTATCGGAAATCTTCCATTTATCTCAATCTTGCCACTTTCTTCGGTAATCTTCTATTTATCTTCAAACTTGACATTTATCTTCTTTCTGCGAGTAAATAGTTAAACCGTTATTGTATCTTTGGGCTGGACTTCGTCTAAAACCGTGGATAGGTTTTTATCGCGTTTTAGAACTTTCCGCGCCGTTTTGCGATAAAAAAACCGTTTTACGATTTTAGACGAGATCGTTTCCTGATACGATGCCGTTTTTATAAGACTGCTCGAGTTAACCGTATAGTTTGACAATATACAATGCTCCGTTTAATCGTTGTCGTTTTATACGATCTTCCCGAATTCTTACGAGAAAATAAAACTTTTACGATTTTTATCGTAAAACTCGAATGGTAAGATGGATCGAGATGAAATGAGAGACGTTTCGACCATGGTTAAGAGCACGATCGAATCGAAGGACGTATGCCTTGCGTTGAGGATGCGGGCGAGTGAGGCTCGGGACGGTCAGCTCGACGTACGGCGAGCTGATTTGAGGTGATCAGCTCGCTGCATGGCGAGTAGGTGGTCACAAACCAGCTCGCCGTAGGGCGAGCTGAACCAGACGAGCTGGTTTGGTCGAACCAGCTTGCCGTGCGGCGAGCTGAACCAGCTGGTCCGAGACGAACCAGTTCGCTGTGCGGCGAGCTGAACCGGCTGGTTCGGCTTATCGCACGTCGAACTGGTTCGGTCGAACCTGCTCGTAGTGTGCGGATGCGGTTTTTCGTTTAACTTGGGCAATCGTGTAATTGGAGATTGTTTCGTTCGTTTTTTCCGAGATGACAATTTCCAAGTTTCGCGCAGATTTCTTTTGTTCGGAAAGTCCTTAAGATTTTGTAAAACAATTTCTCGTGTTTTAAAAAACGTATTTTTATTTTTGCGGAAAGTTTTGGTCATTGATTCCATCGTACCGATTTTGTCCCAACAACACATGCAACATCACTATAGAGAAAGTTTCTCGATAAATTTTGTATTTGATTATTACTCCATTTTGTACTAAAAATCCGAATTAAATAATCAGTTAGTTAATCCTTTTCTAATTTAGCCGTATGGTATCTTTAGATACTCTATAAAAAAAGAATTTAAGACCACATGTGAACGCGTGAGCCCTGGAGCATTGCTATACATTTGACTTATCATTTTCTCCAAATAAACCAGCAATCTTTAGTTTTCTTTAAAGGACATAAAAAAAACAGCCATTAATCAAATGATGTCTTGTAAGATTTATTTATACAAACAATTCTTCAGGAATCAGAACCGAGATACGTGAATGTGAATTTGACGATGTCATTTCCAACTAATCTACCTAATCCACAGACCACAGTTAATTTATTGGTTAAACCTGTTTAACATGTCTTCTTTGCGTTCCTTTTCTTTGAGAATTGACGGGAACGTCAACCTCTGTTTAGAGTTTCTATAACCTCCAATATATTTCATATCAAACTATTATAGAATATATTTTTTATTAATTTAGACATTCTACACCTATAGAGAGGTCAGTATAATTTATAAAGGGAATTGCAATAATGGATAGACCATTTCTCTAGATATATTAATAGGGTATAATCAGTGATTTGTATTCAGATGTACGCATAGAAATAAATGTGATTTGGTTTCGCAAATCAACTTCTGTGCTTACCATTGGACTGCAAGTTTTCAGGACTTTTTTGAAATGTCTTATATACGATTTCTTAATGTACATACAGCTTCACAATTTATACATAATTATAAATAGTAAAATTGGTGATATTAAAAATAGCGAGTCAAAATCGTGTGATATGCCCCAAAACCATTTACAATGGGGTGTTGAAATTCAGTTTCAATTGTTGAAAACGTTCTAATAAGTATGTTGAAACACTGTGTCTAACTACGTCGATTGAATAAGTGTTGTAATGTTTAAATTTTTGAAAAAACAATTTTTATGTCTATGCTGCCACATGTTGCGTTGTGAGTAGATATGTTGGTTATAGAGATTGCTTTTGATTTTTATCATCTCCTAATAATTTGAACGTGTTTTTAAAAAAAAAATAAAACCTTTTTTAAAATAATAAAAACTATATCAAAATTTTAAGTTTTTTTATCAATAAAAAGAGTCTACTCTCCTTTCATTTGAATATAGAAAACGTCATTTTTCTTTATATTAACTGTTACCATGTTTTAAATATTTTTTTTTCAAATAAATCCCAATAATATTTTTTAACAGTCATAACGATTTTAATATATAATTATAATGTTTTTTAAGAAATAGGAATTGAAATTTGTGGGATATGGAT
Organism: Eruca vesicaria subsp. sativa; assembly: GCA_932364175.1. Taxonomy (NCBI): domain Eukaryota; kingdom Viridiplantae; phylum Streptophyta; class Magnoliopsida; order Brassicales; family Brassicaceae; genus Eruca; species Eruca vesicaria. The sequence goes on from CAKOAT010175154.1 coordinate 1,002,010, forward strand.
TTGAATTTTTTAAAAGAAAACCATTGTAGGAATTTAAAATGAAATGGTTGTTGGATAAATGAAGTGTTAAAAAAAAAGATAATATAAAAAGTTAAAAAATTTAAAATAGTATATTGAAAATGGAAAGGATGTTGAAACCATTGTACATGGTCCAATGCGGTAATCGCATTCACAACAACTCACCGGACGTCTTTTTACAGATTGAGAATTGAAAGTTGTAATATGTATATATTTTTCTTTTTAGCTTTACCATTTGCATCTTGTTGAAAAATACAGGTTTTTCTTTAAAACAACTATTTCCAGCGACCATTTATTCTGAACAATTTATTAAACTGATAAGACTGTAAATAAGTTAGTTCATTTATTAAACAACCTGTAATTCGTTTATAATTTATCTAATCACATTCTGCAGATGTCCTATGATATTGCTACGTTATGTTAATAACCTATTATTTTCATATTCGGCTCCTACAATTATCATCAACCCAAATCATCCGATCATTTTTACCTACAAAGAAAACAAAATCATTCTATCATATCATCGTTTGAATAAAAAAAAGTAACAATTACATTCAAAAACAGTTTTTAAATTTTTATTACATTATAAAACAGTTTCAACTCCTAGAACACTTTCTTCTAACAACTTCATTTTCTCTTAAATAATTAGTCAATTTGTAACTAAGTATAACTTCAACCACACATCTCTCTTCCCACTCCATGGTCCGTATTAAACCTCACACAATTGACAAGATTTATCTTTGTTTCAATCATAACCATTAAATTTACTTTTTTTTTTTATTTTAACGGTTTAGATTCATTATTTTGCAAAAAGCCATATTCACCCTCTCCATTTTGTGTTTTCTTTTTCTGTTAATGTTTGAAAATCAAAACCGTAATCATCTTTCAGACTTTGAATTGAATCTAAAAAATTAATCTTTTGAACCACAAATTGTTATATCATCTTTCATGTCTCTGCTAACTTTTTCTTCTGCAACTCAGACCCACAGATTATTCTGTCCTCCTCCACTATTGAAACCGCCATGAAGCTCCTATCCACCACAATCAAAGTTCCAATCCACCAGAAAGCACTGTATAAGTCTTTTTCTCCGTCGTTACGTTGTGCTTTGCTCGTACTCTTCGACCACCGGCGAATCACACAAAAGTTCATTCACAATCAAACTATATTTTCTCGCAATTGTTAAACATGATTGATCCAATTTTCTTATTATTGCAATTTGGTCCTTTAACTTTTGTTTAATCATGATTTTGCCCCAAACATTTACAGATACACATATTTTTTCTTCTCTAGTTTTGGCTCAAACATCTTAATCTTGATAATTAAATTCAGTTATCTTTTTATATTTTTTCAGTCAATTCATACACACTTTTTGGTTTATTTTATCTTCACAGGAAGAATTCATGAGGATGAAAAATATGTAAAGAAGAAAGGTTGAACGCCATTTTTTACATGTGGATATGTAAACCAATGTACAGTCTAAGTCGTACACATCCTTTTGTACATGTGGATGTGTAAAACGATGTAAACATATAAGTCATATGAAAGTTTAAAATGAGATTTTTACTTTTACTAGTCTATCATCTTCTCATCTCCGCAACAACCAAATTAACAATATATATATATATATATATATATATATATATATATATTTACCATGACATAACATTACTCATCTGGATCTACAAGTTTCAAGACGTGTACTTCTACTTAGAAGTGAGATAGCAGAAATATATGTACACATTACCAAAATATTATACTATCTAATTGGATAATTTTGAAGGTTTCAAAATGTGTACAACCATAAGATGTCCATGTGTACACATAAATTTTACTATCACGCACAATGATTCACTTGTATAATAATGTCCACATCTATAATGATGCATAAATACCCACATATAAGACCAATTTTTGTTTTTGAGCAAAAATAACAAACGACATGTGTGTACACATATTTAAAATTTATACATGTGAACATGTGATTTTTCTTTAAAACATTGTACATGTGGACATGTGATTTTTACGAAAGAGCTAGTGTACATATAAACTAGTGTAGATGTGATTTTATAAGAAAAAAATAGTATACATATGATTTTTATAGAATTATCAGATAATATAACTTCTTTTGTAGATGGATTCGTGGGCATCGATGTTTTTTCTGGATTCAGCAACCAAAAACATAGAAATTTTATAGTCATTTTGTTTTGGTGTTCAGAAACCTATGTTGTATACATGTACATTAAATTTGTACCTTGTCCACAATTATAAATTTTTAATGAGAGGCAGTTTCATAATTTTTTATCTTCTTTGTATTAGAGTTTTATGTGTTTTCAGCAAATATATTCCAGAGCCGCCATTGATTTTATCATGCAGTATTCATTAGATTTTGTGTTTTTTTTTTACTTCCAGCACTTACAAATCTCTTATAGATTAACCGATTAACATCAAAACCAAGAGAAAAACAAGTTTTTTTCTGAGTTTGGCAGATTATATCCAAATCATCATAACTCTTATCTGCTAAACATTTACCCACCGTGTATTTTGTCGACTCGGTTGAAATTCCGACCGTCGCAAAAATTTCATCATCATCAAGGATAAGATTAACATTTTTTTTTTACAGTTTCTCAGCGATTTCTCTGTGTCACAGAGAGAGAAGAAAAATAAGATTAATAGTTATGGGACCCATTTGTAGTTTCAATAATAAACGTAGTTGGCTTATAGTTCCAAAAAACTATTTTAGTAGCTGAAACCGTTTTATAATGTAATAAAAACATGAAAACTGCCTCTGAGTGTTAATAATTCTAAAAAAATATTCTCTCTGTTTTAGTTTGTCGTATATTTTACTCTTTCATATATATTAATAAAATACATAATAAAAGCATAGTTTTTGTGAATATTATTTTATTATTAATCTAAACCAATGAGAATCTAATAAGTGCAATAAAGTTTTTGAAAGTTGTAATTAATTATTATTATTTGATAAAATATATTTTGAAAATGTAAAAAATGATTTTTTTAAAAATCAAGTTTTTTCTAAAACCTAGTAACATTATGAAACAGAGGGAGTCTATTATATATTCTAGTGTTTCTTTCCTTCTAAAGACATCCACCTCAGCGCCATGTCATTATGTCCACATGGACAGATCCGAAATGGACCTGCAGTGTTTGTGTTTTATTTCTCTTATTTTTGGGCCTTATTTCAACTGTTTTGGCCCGGTTACGTGATTCCAGCTAGATAAATCGAGCTTCTTTGTGCTGACATGTGTTCCAGGATGATGAAACTCATCGTTTCATTTATTCATGAGCGTGATGGGCTTTGGTCTTTACCCGCCTGTTATCGCGGTTGGGCTATCGAGTTTGATGATTTCTTTCCCCCGAGTACTTCGAAGCGCTCTAACCCTAATTAGTAACTACACAAAGAAATGGAGATGATTTCGTCTCTTCTCTTCCTTCTTCAATCTCCATCCATGTTCGGGAACTCGCTAGGCGCTATGCGTGCGGTGCACCGCCGCCTAGCGATTTATTGAAAAATCAGAAAAAATCGGGGAGTACGCGGGGAGGAATTTTTTTATTGTTATACGTATAATACCTTACTTATACATATGATAAAATATTTTATGTATAATATATATTTCTGTATAAGAAAATAAGTTTCATGCCCAATTATTTGTATTAATGTTATGCATTATGTTTTAGCTTTGGTTAATCAAATTTTGCCGAACAATTATCCTATGTTTAAAGATGTTTTAAGGTATCTAGCAGACTTGTTGTTGTAGCCCAATGGTTACGATGAGTAGATGGTTGAAGAAATGTCTCTTTCTCCTGGTTCGAAGTCCAAGAAATGTTTCTTTTTTACACTTCATTAAAGAACCAAAATAACATTATATTAGTTTATACGAGCATAGCAAATTAATTTTTGTTCTTTTTTTTATAGGAAAAATAGTTTTACAACACCTACGTTGATCAACATATGATAAACGATCTCATAAGGTTTAGCTACAAATGTATTTACCGTTTGTTAAAGGTTATAAAATAACAAAATCATTTCCTAAAAATAAATAATTTTACCCAGAATTATTTAAATCACTTTATGTTTTCTTTTCTAAATTTGAATGTTCTGAAAAAAAAAAATTTGAATGTTTTTTCTACAAACATTTCGTTAGGGACATCCAAAAATGTTTTTAAGAAAGTTTATAAATATTGATGTTAGTGTTTTGACGGTCAACTTTCAAACATATTTTGTTGATGATATAATACTTCTGAAAATAGCCTAATATGAGAAGATAAGTGTGCTTAGGAATAATATTTTTGAGTGGTGGAGCGAGTTTTAAATTTAATAAATATTTATATAAGACAAATTGACGTGTTTGTCAACAGACAATCACTGAAGATAATGAAATGGTGGCGAATATTTAAGCTAAGCATAATTGAATTATTATTTTATTTATTTTAATTTATGAGTCAAATATCAACGATGCAATTGCTAGATTTTCGTTGAAAAAGAAAGTGGACTTCTCGTCACGGGTTTCACTCATACCAAACTCAAATATCTGTCTCCACTTTCCAAGTTTCCATAATCAAAATGATATTTGAAGACCTTTTTATATAGAATTCATGAAAATTCAGTTTCATGTTTAATTATCTCTCTCAAGTCTTTAAACAACTTTTATTGTTTGTCGACAACCATTAAACATTCTGAGTGTAAAATTTGTTAGTCAACAAAGAACGGCTTCAGATTTCCGTAGACTCGGAAAAGCATCCGCGTTACACATTTCTATAAATATCTTCCAAATCTCATCTAACCTTCAAAACATAACACCAAAAGCCAGGACACAGAGTGAAAGAAATGGATGGAACAAAATCTGCAAAAGTATCTCTGTTTGCTGTTTGGACAATACTCCTTGTCTTAACCGTGAATGGGCAATCAGGTTGTGATACCCACAGGTTCGCCAATAACATCGCTTTCACCTCTTGCTCTCCCCTCTCGGCCCTTGGCTCGTTCCTTCACTGGAACTACAACGACCAAAACAGAACAGTTTCAATTGCCTATCGCCACCCAGGAACTTCCTCTTCCTCATGGATTGCTTGGGGACTTAACCCAAGTGGGCCTCGGATGCAGGGGACGCAAGCTCTAGTCGCCTTCACCAATTCTAGTGGACAATTCCAAGCATATACCTCTTCGGTCGATGGATATAGCACCCAGCTAACACCTGGAAATCTTAGTTTCCGGGTCAGCCTTGTTTCCGCGACTCTGGTCAACAGAGAAGCTACCATCTTTGCGACTCTTGAGTTGCCGGCAAATTTGATCATGACCAACCAGGTTTGGCAGATAGGTCCTGTCGCTAATGGTGTTCCTCAGATTCATCAAAGGACAGGAGATAATATGAGATCGACCGGTACGATCGATTTCCGGACAGGTCAGTCATCGGCTAGTGGTGGAGGTTCTGGTAACAGGCTGAAGAGGAGAAATGTAAGTCCAACTTTCTTTCGCTTTTGGCTTCACTTTTCCAGTTCGCTTGTTTGATTGATAATCGCACGGATCATTAACCAGTTACAAAGAACTAAAATAACATTAGATTAGTTGATCCCATAAGATTTAGCTACAAATGTATTTACCATTTTGTTAAAGGTTATAAAATAACAAAATCATTTCCTAAAAATAAATAATTTTACCCAGAATTATTTAAATCACTTTATGTTTTCTTTTCTAAATTTGAATGTTCTGAAAAAAAAATTTGAATGTTTTTTCTACAAACATTTCGTTAGGGACATCCAAAATTTTTTTAAGAAAGTTTATAAATATTGATGTTAGTGTTTTGACGGTCAACTTTCAAACATATTTTGTTGATGATATAATACTTCTGAAAATAGCCTAATATGAGAAGATAAGTGTGCGTAGGAATAATATTTTTGAGAGGTGGACCGAATTTTAAATTTAATAAATATTTATATAAGACAAATTGACGTGTTTGTCAACAAACAATAACTGAACATAATGAAATGGTGGCGTATATTTAAGCTAAGCATAATTGAATTATTATTTTATTTATTTTAAGTTATAAGTCAAATATCAACGACGCAATTGCTAGATTTTCGTTGAAAAAGAAAGTGGACTTCTCGTCACGGGTTTCACTCTCACCAAACTCAAATATCTGTCTCCACTTTCCAAGTTTCCATAATCAAAATGATATTTGAAGACTTTTTTATATAGAATTCATGAAAATTCAGTTTCATGTTTAATTATCTCTCTTAAGTCTTTAAAACAACTTTTATTGTTTGTCGACAACCATTGAACATTCTGAGCTAATTTATTTGACAATATTGGAGAAAAGAAAAATGATTTTATAAGTATAAAATTAGGAAAATCTTTTTACCATTCCATATAAATTGAAATAAAAACAGTTTTATTCGCCGGAAATCCATAATTGTAAATTATTTGACTTATTTTTCTTTTCAATTCTGAAATCTGAAATTTATTATTCAAAAACTAACTAATTAATATAACAGACCCACGGAATACTAAATGCGATTAGCTGGGGAGTGCTATTGCCGATGGGAGCAATGATGGCGCGGTACATGAAAGTTTTCACCGCCCCAACCTGGTTTTACCTCCACATCGCCTTCCAAGTCTCTGGCTATGTCATCGGTGTAGCCGGTTGGGCCACCGGAATCAAGCTTGGCAACGATTCACCGGGAACATCATACTCAACCCATCGTAGTCTTGGGATCGCACTTTTCACATTCGCTACACTTCAAGTCTTTGCTCTGCTTCTAAGGCCAAAGCCAGACCACAAGTATCGATTTTACTGGAACGTGTACCATCACACCGTGGGATACACAACTATTATCCTATCCATTATTAATATCTTTAAAGGATTCGATATCTTGGACCCCGAAGATAAATGGCGATGGGCTTATATTGGAATCCTCATTTTTCTTGGTGCCTGCGTCGTGATTCTTGAGCCACTTACATGGTTTATTGTTCTTCGCCGTAAGAGCCGTGGAGGTAACACAATTGCTGCACCGATTTCAAACAAGTACTCTAATGGCATCAATGGTACGACTAGCACCCCCGGACAGAATCACCAAGACGCCTAGTTTCACTTTTCTTTGTATACTTGTTCTTGTTTGTTCTACCTCTATGCAATTTTGGATTTTTTTTTCAAATGGATGTCTTTTAGGCGTATGTATGTATTGTGATTTTATTCATTGTGTTATAGGTATATTAACTTAATGTGTCATTAATCATTTATATGTGTATTTAGCATTTGTTCAATGCTTCATATGTACGTGTACTTGAATAACGATTTGAGTTTATAGTACTGAAGTGTGTTATATAGTTGATGTTTATTAAAGAACCAATAAATAAAGTCTTAAAAGAGTTTCATATCAAACTAATAATTATTGATAAATTACACACGCACACCATCCAAATAACAATCTTGTTTGTTCTACCTCTATGCAATTTTGGATTTTTTTTCTTCAAATGGATGTCTTTTAGGCGTATGTATGTATTTTGATTTTATTCATTGGGTTATAGGTATATGATATACCATGGTTTTGATCCACTTTTAACTATGGTATTAAGATGATTTTACAATATATATATATATATATATATATATATATATATGTTTTGGAGTCTATTATGTATGTTTTCAGGCTCAAGAGCATTTTGGAGTAAAGTGATAATTTAGGTGCCCTTATGGAGCGTAAAGGAGAGTTTTTTCCGAGATGACTATGAAGATCAGACAACAAGGTCGATATCCAGAGATACATATCGATCGATACACATGTTTTATTTAAAAAAATTTGGGAGTCATGTTTTATTTAATGTTATAGCAAGGATAGATTACTCATTCTAGCTATCTACGTCATTTAGGAATCAAATAGTATGTTGTACACGTAGTTCTATCTTAGGTACAAAATACAAACAAAACTTTCTTCTGTATTCTATCTTGTGTAGAATTCGTGATGTTGTATTCTAACAAGATGTCTTTAGTCTAATGTAAGTATAAATCCGACTTATAACCGCAACTCTACGGACTACCCAGTTTTGATTATGTATTATAATTTGTTCTACCTTTTACATTATCGTACGCATAAGATAAATAAACATCTGACCCCCCCCCCCCCCTTCATTACCCTGCCTTACGTAGAGTACATATAATAGCTAAATCAAGAAAATATGGAAACTTCCATATTTTCGATAACTAACTTACCTAAATCTACACCAAATATCTCAAATAATATTCTCTCCCACGATTCTCTCTCACGATCTTTCTCTCTCTCGTCTCTTCTTTGTTTCTCTCTTTTCGTCATCGACATAACCACCTCTTCTATCTATAAAAAAACATGGTTCTAATCTATGTTAAATCTGGAGTATGGATGTCAAGTTGCAATGATCAATGGAGTTTCTTGGCAGACAAGGAAAGGCGTGGTCGAATGGTAACATTAGAAACTACAACCCTGTTGGAGGAGCTCAAAATCAAGGTGTGTGAGGATTATGAAGTTGACCATATGGTTGTTAATGTCTAGTTTAGTTATAGGATGGTGAATCAAAGAGATAATCCTCTTATTATAATCAGCAATGATCGACAAGTATCTAATTTTGTGATGTATGCGAATAAGGGTTCTTCCATAACCTTATGTGTGACGATGTCTGGTACTGCTACAAAAGAAAAGGAACGAGTCAATATCGATTTGAATAAGGAACCGTGTGACTCAAGTAATGTTGAGGATGACGAAGTTCATGAAACAAATCAAGGAGACTTTGTCAAACCGTCAACTGTTTCTTCTGAGAAGAAACATGTCGCTGATGATGGTTACGGTGATGCTGGTTTAAGGAGCAAAAAAATGGAGATTGTGATAAGGATGGCCGATCATCGAGAAACGTTTTTGTGACAAAGGATCGAATATTCAGAAGTAAATCTGTTCTAAAGGCCACAGCTGAAATTTGGGAGATGAAAAATAATTTTGATTATGTTGTTCTCAAATCGACTAGAAAATGGTGGTATATTCGATATAAAGATTCAATATGCAACTGGACTATGCGTGCGCAATATCTAGATGGGTCTACATACTTCATGATCAACAAGTGTGTGGCAATGCATTCATGTGCGCCTTCTAAAAAACAAATTTGGAAAAAAGGCGTCGGCAAGAACAATTGGGAGTTTGATACAACATCGATTTGAGGATCCCCATGAAGGACCAAAAGCGAATGACATAGTCCATTACATGCGCTTGGAGCATAGTTGTGAGATTAGTTATTGGCACGTCTGGGAAGCTTGTGAGTTTGCAATTGCAGTAGTTAGATGTATTACCTGATCAAAGTTACGCAAAAATACAAAAATATTTGTATATGCTTAAAGAAGCTAATCCTTGTACGCATACTTACCAAGGGAGATTCAAGTAACTATTACTATCGTTTGGGAAATCAGTTAGAGGATTGTACAATGGCATTCGCAAGGTGATTATTGTTGATGGAACATTTCTGAAAAATAAATACAAAGGTGTTCTACTTGTGGCTACAGCTGTAGATGGTAACTCCAATTTTTATCCGATCGCATTTGGAGTTGTTGATTCAGAAAATCATAATTCATGGGAGTGGTTCTTTAGACAATTGAATGTTGTTCGAAGTGAAAAGAACAGCCCCTTCACCGCGTCTACATCTAGTGAGAATTCCTTGTTGTTTGGGTACTTGATATCTTGTTTCGGCCGGAGAACTGATGGAAGACATAATTGACTCGATCTCCAAGTTTTCGCCCACTGAGTTTCTCTCTGTCATGGAAGAATGAAGAAAAAAGGATTAGGTCAAAAATTTTGACAAAACGCCGTCGTTTCCATATCTAAATAACGTATACTCTACCCAAGGCATATCACATAAATTTACAAAAATACTGAATACAACCTACTCCAAAAGGTTTGTACTTTCTCTTTGAATCCTATAAATTTGTGTAAATACATGAAGCAAAGCAAAAAGACTATAGCAAATCTTTCATACATCATAAAAAAACCAAACTATTGTTGTCACATAAATCTATAAAAAAAAGCAAACTTATTTTGTCACATAAACCAAACTAAAACTTAGAACTAAACAGACATAATCAGTCTTCTACGAGGTCGAATACAATAGATGACTCAAAATTAGAAGGCACATATTGTGTCATCAACTCAATTAAAATGGGATTTTGTTTAGCCTCCCATATATCCAGAGCAATCTTTTGACAACAACGCTGGATAATTTCATCATCCACTAAATTGAGGTCAAGACCAAGGAGTTGGCATTCCAAATTTTTGAGTGCATATGCCCCGCAGTCACATAAACTCTTGTTCAATCTAGCCTTTAGAGGTACCTCTACGATATAATACTTTTCCAGTAGATACTTCTTGTTTTCAGGTGGTGCAACAGCCTTTACTATCCTAGGAATCATAACAGAAAACTTCTCCACGTATTGCCTATTCCTTCCCTGCAAGCAGCCAAATACTTCAACTATCTTCTCAATGAAATTGACGCAGACAGCTATCCAGAGATTACCTGCATTGAACATTGCTAAATCTTTTAATATGGGGATCTAAATAAAGACATGTAAAACATGACCAATGAACATTATCTCCGACAAGTAGATGAAAGTAGAGATGATCAACATCAACACCCCATACTTTATTAGTCCGTCCATGAGATGGAAGTTCTCCTCTTCCGTAAGCTAGAAAAATATCGCCTAATACATAGCCTCTTTTGTTACCTGTAAAGCTGAGGTATGCTTTTTCAATTTGAAGGAAAAAATAAGTGGGCATGAAAGCAACACGGTCCAGTGTCCAATGCCTCAAAGAAGTCTTCACTCGCCATATATACATGAAGACATCCATTTCCTGAATATTCATGAGGAAAATAAATCAATGCAGTATTGAAAGAAACTCCCATATTCAACCTTATATAATTAAGAAAGAAACAACTCATTTCCAAGCCATTTTTCAGGACCTATTACTCTTGCAGCTACGGTTATATTAAAGGCTGTAGGACCAATCCTTAAAGTTGTTGGATTCATAGACTATTCAGTGAATCTATCCCATGATTCTTCGTTGAACCAATACAGTGAAGACTGTGGAGAACCATCAGACGGCATGGGTGAGTCACTAAGCTCAAGTTTCCTTTGCCATTTATTCCACTTGGTCGGCGGTGGAGTTTTATTTTCTTGCATTGGTTCGACCATTATTTTCTGGACTGTACTCATCAGAGTCCACCAATCACATGGTTCCATGTCCTTATTAGTCTGCGATGGATCAAAACCTGGCACGTTCGAAACCTGAGAAAGTTCTTCTAGTCCTTGCATATCTATCCCAATGTCCATATCTTCTGCTTCACTGATATTGTCATCCTATTAATTGAAGATAAATGATTAAATGCTGGTATAATAACAAGTACAAAAATCATACAAAAACACAAACATAAGCATAGATTATGTAGGCAGTATCTTACACATAGTTCCATTATCTTACAATACAAAAGCATAGTTCACACATCGAATTACAAAAGCATTGCATAAATATATTCCACAAAGACACTAACACAAGCATACAAACAATAACATTTCAGAGTGGTGTAGACTAGTGTTTTTTTCCCATGATTACCAAGCGAGTGGACCTCCTCGACGATGGCATGGTAGACATTGTCTTGTTCGTTGAGGGTTTGGTAGACATTGGCTTGCTAGGAGTTAGGTTGCTAAAAGATGACTTGGTAGGAGATGGCTTGGTAGGATATGGCTTGCTAGGAGATGGCTTGCTAGGAGATGGCTTGGTAGGAGATGACTTGCTAGGAGATGGCTCAACTTCCACGGCTGCATCCTTAAAGGAAACTTTAAGCTCAGAATGCATTTTCTCAAACCTTTCACCCATCTGTTTCTGTAGCCTCTCTTCCATTGCCGAAAATTTCTGCTGAAACAAATTCGCCACAAAGCTCTTCATATCCTCATTAAACGGAGAAGGATCTTTTGGTCGAGTAGAGAGAACCTTTTGCTTCCTTCTTTCCATTCCATGATCCGGGAGCCTCTTCTTTCCCTTTCTACCTCCGGAGCTTGTGCTCGTCGTTTCTTTTGGAGTTAAAAAGTCATCATCTCTCCCATCTTCTTCACCATTCTTTGGACCATGTTCGGCATTCTGAACTACTTCGTCATTCTCAGATACGTCATTATCCTCTCTTTGTTTGTCATGAACCCCAAAAGAAAACTCCGCTGTCTCTTCGGACTCCCAAATATGGTCACTGAAGTCATGCTTATCACTTATCATCCTCATGAGAAGTTTGATTCTATTATCCTCCATGTGGGTGTCGATTTCCACCTACTGTCAAATAATCGTAAATAAGGAAACTTCGGGAAAACCCTAAGTTTCCAGAGGAACCGGCTATCTGCGAGAACCGCACAACGAAAAATAAGAAAACGATAACTTATAATTTGAATGAAAATAAACGAAATAGAGAGCAAAGAGGTTCTTATTCCGAATCTGCGTAGAACTGGTACAAAAGAGTAGCCGAAAAGCTTAAGAACGAAAACCCTAATTGAGACGCAACTCACTAACAGAAAAACGGAGATATTCCTAAATGCTAGTTTTGGTGGTGAGAGCTCTGAATTTCATGTCCATGCTTCTGCCCTAGACCTCCTCTTTATATACTCCTCGTCTTGGCTATCCGATCTTTCCATTTCGCCCAGATTTGACTAAATCGGGAATTTTCCATTCTTCTCGATCCTTCCTTTTCTTCTGCGGAAATCTTCTATTTCTCTTCAAACCTTCCTTTTATCTTTAAACTTGACTTTTATTTTCCTTCTGCGAGTAAACCGTNCTAGACCTCCTCTTTATATACTCCTCGTCTTGGCTATCCGATCTTTCCATTTCGCCCAGATTTGACTAAATCGGGAATTTTCCATTCTTCTCGATCCTTCCTTTTCTTCTGCGGAAATCTTCTATTTCTCTTCAAACCTTCCTTTTATCTTTAAACTTGACTTTTATTTTCCTTCTGCGAGTAAACCGTCAAAACGTTACCAAATCCGCGGGTTTGCTTCCGTTGAAATCGCGAGATGGGTTTTTTATCGCGTTTTAGGTCCTTCCGGGCCGTTTTGCGATAAAAACCGTTTTCCGACTTTTTACGGGATGGTTTCCTGATCTGACGTTGTTTTTAATAAATTTCTCGAGTTAATCGCAAGGTTTTACGGTTTACTCGACTTTTTTTTTAAAAACACGTTTTTACGACTTACTCGGCGTTTTTTATTAAAAGCGCGTTTTTTATGATTTCAACGAGAAATCTCGAATAAATCGTATAGTTATGGCAATGTTCGGTGTTTCGTTTAACCGTTGCCGTTTTATACGATTTCCTCGAGTTCTTTCCGAGAAAACGAAGTTTTATGGTTTTTATCGTAAAACTCGAACGGTAAGTCGGATCGAGATGGAACGGGAGATATTTCGGCCGTGGTTTGGAACGCGACCTTGTCGAAAGACGTAAGCTTCGAATCTGGAATGCGGGAAATCGAGACGCGGAGTGTCCGGGAAGTCTTTAGTTCGCGTTTTACGGCTTTTTCGGTTTTTTGCGGTTTCGTAAAACGATTCTCGAGTTTTATAAAACGATCCTCGGATTTCATAAAACGACCTTCGAGTTTTATAAAACGATCTTCGAGTTTTATAAAACGATTCTCGAGTTTTATAAAACGATTTCTCTAGTTTTATAAAATGATTTCTCGAGTTTTATAAAATGATTTCTCGAGTTTTATAAAACGATTCTCGAGTTTTATAAAACGATTTCTCGAGTTTTATAAAACGATCCTCGAGTTTTATAAAACGATTTCTCTTTCTCGAGTTTTATAAAACGATTTCTCGAGTTTTATAAAACGATCTTCGAGTTTTATAAAACGATTTCTCGAGTTTTATAAAACGATATTCGAGTCTTATAAAACGATTCTCGAGTTTTATAAAACGATTCTCGAGTTTTATAAAACGATTTCTCGAGTTTTATAAAACGATTTCTCGAGTTTTATAAAACGATTCTCGAGTTATATAAAACGATTTCTCGAGTTTTATAAAACGATTCTCGAGTTTTATAAAACGATTTCTCGAGTTTTATAAAACGATTTCTCGAGTTTTATAAAACGATTCTCGAGTTTTATAAAACGATTTCTCGAGTTTTGTAAAACGATCTTCGAGTCTTATAAAACGATTCTCGAGTTTTATAAAACGATTTCTCGAGTTTTATAAAACGATTTCTCGAGTTTTATAAAACGATTTCTAGAGTTTTATAAACGATCTTCGAGTCTTATAAAACGATTCTCGAGTTTTATAAAACGATTTCTCGAGTTTTATAAAACGATTTCTCGAGTTTTATAAAACGGTCTGCGAGTTTTATAAATGACTTTCAGTTTTATAAAACCATTCCTCGGGTTTTACAAAACTGTTCTTTTTGTACTTTCGCGGGGAGTTTTGGCTATTAATTCCGTCGTACCGATTTTGACCCCAACAGTTAGCCCCCCAGCTCGTAAGAATCGTGAGATTCTTGCGAGTGGATTGAGCTTGTTGGGCGAGTTTGGCGAGTTTGGTGGAATTAGGCGGAAATTTAATGGCCAAAAGTCCAAAGGTGAATAGTAAAATTCTTCCCTATAAGTATATGGAGTAAAATTTTGAATTCTTTACTCCATCTTTTACAACTTATTCAAGAAATTTTTCTCTCCACTTTCTCTGAAGATCTTCAAACATGTTTTCAGGAAGAAAAACTCGTCCCTCGACTAGTTCAAATTTTCACAATTCTGAAGGAACGAGTTCGCAGCCTCCAGCCTTGGATCCGAAAGAAGAGTATTCGTCCCCGTTAGCCGATCCGGCGGATATCGAGGCTTTTTGGGCGATCGGAGACAAGTCGGGGTCCGCTAGGCCTGGAACTTGGGTTCCAGCTTTGTCGGACGTCGATCAGATTTCCGGACGTCCGAGCTTGACGCTTTTTAACTGCGTTGATTACATGCGTGAATTCTGCCGAGTCCCAGAGGCCGTTGAGTTTCGTTCTCCACTTGCCGGGGAGAGCGACGAGGATGCGCCCGACGGATTCTTCACATGTTATAACATTTTCCTGCAACAATGCCACCTGTGGTTTCCGATTCCGGAAGTCATTGTGCATTTCCTTCACAGGCTAGGACTGTCGATTAGTCAGTTGAATCCTCCAAGTTTAAAGCAACTCGTCGGTCTTTTGACGCTAAGTTACGAGCAGGGAATCACCCTCACCGTCGATCATCTCGAGGGTTTGTTAAAGCCTACAGGACAATCGCGGAGGATCACTCTAAACCCTCGTGATGAAGTTGTTACGGGCTGCTCAACGCCTTCTACTTCTTGGAAGAAGAATTTCTTCTATGTTCGTATCGACGGTGCGTCGGTCGAGGAGGGTGGCATTCCGTTCTTTACGACCACGTGGGGTCGGAGAGGTATACGACTCGAATTCGCACGAACCCTTATTATTATTATTATTATTATTATTATTATTATTATTATTATTATTATTATTATTATTATTATTATTATTATTTTTAAAATGGCTTCCTGTTTTTCCGCAGTGACCAACCCTCTGCCTCCGTATCCCGCGGATCTTCCGGACATCACTACTTCTCTCAAACGTGGTGAAGTTAGTTGGTGTAGTTTTTCTCCGCAACGCGTCCGTCAGGCGGTTTCCCTCTTCCGATCTCGACGTTTTGCGGATTCTCTGATTTACGAGGAGGATCCGTTTATCGGAGAGTTCATTCCGCATGTTCCCTCGATGGGGAGTGGAAAATCTCGCTTCCGAAGGGATAAAAATCCGGTAATTGAAGACGATGACTTTGAGCGCGCGACTTCTCCTGATAATATCCTCAAGGATTTTCTTGATAGTCAGGCGGAAGATGGCTTCTGGACGAGGGCGGGCGGATCATCGACCTCCCATTTTCCGGACATTGACCATGATCAAGTTCCAGAGCTTACTAGGGGATCCGAGATAGCAAAGGAGGTACGTGCGTTTATTGTTTTCTTTTTCGATCAGTTTTTATGAGATGGCTTAAATCTTCTTTTTGGTAGGGTTTCCTCATCATGAGCCGAGCCCTGGACAATCGCACTGCTGAGGCTCGCCTTGCCGAGTTTCGAGCGAGCATGGCCGAAAAGGAAGTTGCTCGTCTTCGGGTAGAAGTCGAGGCCAACCAAGCCGAAGAAGTGGTTGCGAGGGAGGTTGCTCGCGTGAGGGATGAATGTGCGACCAGGTCTCGCCGTGCCAAAGAGCTTTCTGACCAAAGGATTCGTCGCGCTCGTCGTGCGGGAAAACGAGAGGTTGCCGAGGAAATGAAGGCTCGTCGCGAGCGATTTGCAACCGGTTGTTCCAATGCAGAAATTGTTCAACGAGCGCATGGTGATGATCGCGAATGTCGCGGGGTTGTTCATGGGTTATCCCTAACTGAAAATGAAGGGTATTCGTTTGATAAGGAATTCTCCGCACGGCGGAAAAACCTGAGTCGGGAAAGCGATATGCAATCTGAATTGTTCGACCTTAAGGCGCGCATGTGGGATCAATGGAACCCCATCGTGGTGTCGCCGGATTTGGTTGAAGTCGGTCCTGGGATTTCGGATGTAGATGGTGAGGTCGATCAACCTACGTTTGATGACTTTGATGTGTGATGTTCTTAGTTTTTTTGATTTTGTCGTTGTTTTTCCAGGACTGGCCGTTGGTGGCTTTGAATCCCTACCGCTGGGCGGTGTGTATTCGGATGCTTTTTAATAAGAAAATATTTTCTAAGTATGAAATTCGTTTTTTATGTTAGATGTAGAGGAAAGAATACGAGTTGTCATCTCGTACCTAACTCTTCGGTGTAAATCGTCCGATTCGTTAACTCGGGAGGTTCCGATTTTCGCGAGTGTTTAGATGTGGGCGAAGAGACATGCCTTTAGGATCTCGATTCATGCCTTGAGACGTTAGCGACCAGTGTGCTGGGTTTAGGGCAAGACCTAGGTTTACTTTCGGATTGGGGCTGTGCGATGACTAATCGGCTTTCGTTTTGCCCGTTGCGATTTT
>CAKOAT010175154.1:1019662-1034480 GCA_932364175.1 Eruca vesicaria subsp. sativa
GTTAACGATTTTCGTCACTTCTTTCGCGACGACCGGTAGTCGGATTGATCCCAAGGTCATTGACGTTTCGCCGGAGAAACTAGTCAGCGGTTTTGGAATCGGCTCGACTTCCGAGAGGTCGATTCCCATTCGTGCTAGCGTGTTGCGGAAGATGACGTTGACCGTGCTTCCGGTATCAACCAGGATTCGAGCAACCTCTCGATCGCTTATTACCAAGTCGATGACAAGGGGATCGGCATGCGGTTGGTCGATTCCGCCGGTTTCAGCATCGTTGAAAGAGATTACCCCTGTCGGAGAATCGTCCAACGGCACCTTCCAACTCGAGCCGGTTTCGGCTTTACGTTGGTAGGATTTTATTGACGAGACGAAAGTTTGGCGATTCGCCGATGATCATGTTGATTTTTCGGCGGTTAGCATCGTTACCCTTCTCGTCTATTTTTCGTCCGCGTTTTTCGCCCGACTGATTTCCCTGAGGCGGAGTTTGCGCATTTTTGTCATTCTTCGGGACGTGGTCCGAATCGCGGATGAGATCCTTGACACTAGATATCTCGGAAAGTTCTCCCGCGACTAACTTTGCGGCTAGTCTGGCGCCGAGAACTTTGCAGTTCACGGTGGAATGACCATGGGTTTGGTGGAGGTCGCAGAAAGAATTCTCATCGTAATTCGAATTTCTCGTCCACGTGTTACCCGTAGTTCGCCCTTGCTCCGAACCGGAGTTGATGGCGTAGTTATGCGCCCCTTGGAGATCCTGTCCCTCGTGATGGATGAATTTGTCGTTACGAGAGCTTTTCTTTTTCTGCTTCTGCTCGGACGCGTTATCCTTCGTGGATGTTTTCGTCGGCTTATGCTTCTCGGACAGGATTTTAGTTCCTCTTCGATGGTTATGAAATCAGTGGCCTTATGGAGCGCGTCCTGGATCGTCCGCGGTTTATCGAGAGTTATCCACTTGCGGAACTTCGATTTATGCCAGAGCGATTTCCTCAACGCGTCGATGGCGGCTTTGTCGCTAATGCCGCTAACCCTAGCCATGACGTGTTTGAATCTACTCATGAAATCGCGGCGAGATTCGTACTCCTCATGCACCAAGCTCCAGAGATCGGCGTCGGAGGTTTCCGGGTTAATGAACATCGAGTACTGTTTCAGGAACTCCGAAGCCAATCGGCGGAAACTTCCGATCGAGTTTCGCCTAAGTTTGGCGAACCATTCGAGCGCAGCTCCTTCTAGGTTTTCGACGAAGAGGCGGCACTAGCCTGCGTCTTTTTCGTGATCCTTGAGCTTGGCTCGTCCCATGGTGATCTGGAACGCTTGCAGGTGCGCTTTGGGATCGGTCGCCCCGTCGTAAGTTGGCACCTTAAGCTTTCCGGGATCGGGCAGTTTGATCTTGGTGATGCGAGCCGTGAAGGGCGTTTTCCGAGACTCGTACAGCAGCCGATCGATCTCGGGTGCGGCACTGGTCGCGTGGTGAATCTGAGATTTCACCGCTTTTACCGCTGCGGCCGTTTTGGTAATGTATTCGCGGAGATCGCGAATCTCGGTCTGATTGCCAGCAGTTTTCCGACCCTGTCGGCGTTTGCTGCGAGTGACCGGAGATCGCTCCTCGGCGGTTTTTGCGTATCGCGCGAAGTCGAGTTCTCCTTCGTCTCCAGTAANGAGGACTGCGAGTTTTTCTTCTCCTAGGATGGACGTCGGCGTCTTCGTCTGTCGAGTCGGCCTGGTCGCTCGTTTCCAGGTTGACCCTTTCGATGCCGTCGCCTTCGGTCTCCTGTTCGCGAATAGGAGATTTTTCCGATTCGTTCAGCGTCGTGTCAGGGTTTTCTTTTCCGGAATCCTTTTCCGGTACGTTTCCCTGATCGATTCTGGGACGATCCATAGGAGCGCAGAAATCGAGCCTCCTTCCGCGGATTTTGGTAGTTCCGCGGGGGCGAATTGCTTTGGTTCTCGCGGTTAGGGTTTCGAGCCGTTTTGCGAGCGAACCAATGAGATTTTCTTGCTCCTCCGATTTTTTGTTAAACTCGGAAAGCATCTTTTCGACGGTCTCGGCGTTAGCGTTCGTAGCGTTGGCCGCATGCGCGTCTTTTGGTAGTGGTGTTTCAACGTTGTCGCGTTCGTTGCGAGTTTGGTTGTCACCAGTCATCGTTTCTTCGTTGGACATGTTGCGGCTACGGTGTAAGATAGATCCGACCCCCCCTCCTTCTAGCGCTAAACTGTGGGTGTCGATTTCCACCTACTGTCAAATAATCGTAAATAAGGAAACTTCGGGAAAACCCTAAGTCTCCAGAGGAACCGGGCTATCTTCGAGAACCGCACAAAAAAAAAAAAAGAAAACGATAACTTAGAATTTGAATGAAAATAAACGAAATAGAGAGCAAAGAGGTTCTTATTCCGAATCTGCGTAGAACTGGTACAAAAGAGTAGCCGAAAAGCTTAAGAACGAAAACCCTAATTGAGACGCAGCTCGCTAACAGAAAAACGGAAACATTCCTGAATGCTAGTTTTGGTGGTGAGAGCTCTGAATTTCGTGTCCATGCTTCTGCCCTAGACCTATTCTTTATATACTCCTCGTCTTGGCTATCCGATCTTTCCATTTCGCCCAGATTTGACTAAATCGGGAATTTTCCATTCTTCTCGATCCTTCCTTTTCTTCTGCGGAAATCTTCTATTTCTCTTCAAACCTTCCTTTTATCTTTAAACTTGACTTTTATTTTCCTTCTGCGAGTAAACCGTCAAAACGTTACCAAATACGCGGGTTTGATTCCGTTGAAATCGCGAGATGGGTTTTTTATCACGTTTTAGGTCCTTCCGGGCCATTTTGCGATAAAAACCGTTTTCCGACTTTTTACGGGATCGTTTCCTGATCTGACGTTGTTTTTAATAAATTTCTCGAGTTAATCGCAAGGTTTTACGATTTACTCGACTTTTTATTAAAAAACACGTTTTTATGACTTACTCGGCGTTTTTATTAAAAGCGCGTTTTTATGATTTCAACGAGAAATCTCGAATAAATCGTATAGTTTAGGCAATGTTCGGTGTTTCGTTTAACCGTTGCCGTTTTATACGATTTCCTCGAGTTCTTTCCGAGAAAACGAAGTTTTACGGTTTTTATCGTAAAACTCGAACGGTAAGTCGGATCGAGATGGAACGGGAGATATTTCNAGCGCGTTTTTATGATTTCAACGAGAAATCTCGAATAAATCGTATAGTTTAGGCAATGTTCGGTGTTTCGTTTAACCGTTGCCGTTTTATACGATTTCCTCGAGTTCTTTCCGAGAAAACGAAGTTTTACGGTTTTTATCGTAAAACTCGAACGGTAAGTCGGATCGAGATGGAACGGGAGATATTTCGGCCGTGGTTTGGAACGCGACCTTGTCAAAAGACGTAAGTTTTGAATCGGGAATGCGGGAAATCGAGACGCGGAGTGTCCGGGTAGTCTTTAGTTCGCCCATCGGCGAACTAAGCCGGGCGCCGGCTTAGTTCGCCGATGGGCGAACTAGAGGAGCACTTCTTAGTTCGCCCATCGGCGAAATGGGCGAACTAGTTGCGACTAGTTCGCGTTTTACGGCTTTTTCGGTTTTTTGCGGTTTCGTAAAACGATTCTCAAGTTTTATAAAACGATCCTCGGATTTCATAAAACGACCTTCGAGTTTTATAAAACGATCTTCGAGTTTTATAAAACGATTCTCGAGTTTTATAAAACGATTCTCGAGTTTTATAAAACGATTTCTCGAGTTTTATAAAACGATTCTCGAGTTTTATAAAACGATTTCTCGTGTTTTATAAACGATCCTCGAGTTTTATAAAACGATTTCTCGAGTTTTATAAAACGATTTCTCGAGTTTTATAAAACGATCTTCGAGTTTTATAAAACGATTTCTCGAGTTTTATAAAACGATCTTTGAGTCTTATAAAACGATTCTCGAGTTTTATAAAACGATTTCTCGAGTTTTATAAAAAGATTTCTCTAGTTTTATAAAACGATTCTCGAGTTTTATAAAACGATTTCTCGAGTTTTATAAAACGATTCTCGAGTTTTATAAAACGATTTCTCGAGTTTTATAAAACGATTTCTCGAGTTTTATAAAACGATTCTCGAGTTTTATAAAACGATTTCTCGAGTTTTATAAAACGATCTTCGAGTCTTATAAAACGATTCTCGAGTTTTATAAAACGATTTCTCGAGTTTTATAAAACGATTTCTCGAGTTTTATAAAACGATTTCTCGAGTTTTATAAAACGATTCTTGAGTTTTATAAAACGATTTCTCGAGTTTTATAAAACGATCTTCGAGTCTTATAAAACGATTCTCGAGTTTTATAAAACGATTTCTCGAGTTTTATAAAACGATTTCTCGAGTTTTATAAAACGGTCTGCGAGTTTTATAAATGACTTTCAGTTTTATAAAACCATTCCTCGGGTTTTACAAAACTGTTCTTTTTGTACTTTCGCGGGGAGTTTTGGCTATTAATTCCGTTGTACCGATTTTGACCCCAACACTCCACCTCATCAACTCTGAGAAATTCAGCACTTTCAACTACTAAATAATTGCCTCCCCACGAGATGTGTGGATAGATCACATCCTACACTAGAAAGGTCGACAAAGTTATATTAAAACACTCATTTCAAACCGGATGCAGTCATCTTAAATATAAATATTTACCTCGGGTGTAAAGATGCTCTCCAACTAGATGATATCCCCGTATGAAATCTTTGCAGCTACTCTCCAGTTTACACATCTAAGACCGTTCATAAAACTTTTGTTCAGTTTTCGTCTACAGAGTTTTCCAATCTTTGGTACTGCTTCCATTACCCAGATCTGGAAAGCGTAAGAGAAGCCATCTAACACGTAGCTGGTAGTCTTCTCCTTCAAATGGTCACGATTTTTAGTTATTGACTCGCATAGAAGGTCAAAAGCAGCAACTCCCCAAGGGTAGTTTCGAAACTTCTCAAGATCCATGACCAGCTTGATATACTTGAAGGGGATATTAGCCTTCTCATCTCGGCAGCAGACCATAGTAACAATGATGCACAAATACCCCAATCTTATTCGATTAGCATTACTCCACTTCTTAACATCTTGCTGGTGATTTTTCCACAGGTCCAACATACAAATTCCCCATTTTGTCCTCACCACTGTTCTCCAGAAACCACCATCATATTTCCACTCAACCAACTCCTTAAGGGAGAGACTAGCATTGCACTCAAGCCCGATAATTGTGTGGAACTCTAACAAAGAAAATCTAAGTGGTCTCCTTGCAAAGATAAATCATAGCTCGTAGTCTTTGTAAGTCACCAGCTCCCGACACAAGAAGCTGTGTATCACTCTTGCGGAGTAACCCAAACCATTTTCGTACAACTTGAACACCTGAGAAAAAAACATGATCTTTCTTCACTTCTTTCAACTCCTCTGGCAGCCATTCCTTCAACCTCTCCATATAACACACCATCTTGCAGTTCTTCTTGATCTGAGTCACTTGGGTTTCCTCACCGTCCTTAAAAAGCCGCTTTGGTAACTCCCCAGACATACCTACAATCAAAGATAAAATATTGTTATGAAACCAGAAACAAAGAAAAGAACAACAATTTACCTTTACTTCTGCATAATTTAAAGTACATGGTCCTATTACTAAGATTTCAGAGAACACCATTACATTCACAGAACAACATCACATTCACAGAACATTACTTTCGGACAACAACAGAAACTAAGCTCTCATGACTACTACATTCACAGAACATTACTTTCGAACAACGACATACTCATGACTACTACATTCACAGAACACTTCTATATGTTAAACATGAATATAAGCCATTTTCATATTTTCCCTCTTTCAAGTAAACCTAAATAGATACTCTACAAATACAAATCACAAATACTAACATGCATGCCTAGATTGTAGTCGATAAGAAGCTTAATCAACCTGTACAAGTATTTTAGTTTAACAAATAAACCAAATCGGGTTTAACAAATCAAGGGTTAAGAGAATCAAAAGAAGTAATCACAAACCTAGTGAGATTTTGATGAGAACCTTGAGACATAGTGTGAAAGGACTCTCCAACAAATTTCGTACTCGGAAGAAGAAGATCAGATGAACGAAATCTGTAGAGGAAGAACAAATCTATTCAATTTCTCTATGAGAACAAAGAGAATAAGGGAAAAAAGAAGATCAAAGAGCAGAAAATCGATGATAAACGAGCCAGAGGAGAAAGAATGGAGATTATTTTAAATCTCCATTATTGCCGCTGAAGGTTTCGGGAAAGAGGAGGAAGTGTAGAAATTAGGGTAAATGTAAAACAGTGTGTTTTATCCCTTTAACGTGTTTCTGTTTTTTACTTTTTTTTTAATACTTTTTTATTTTGTTTTATATATTACGAAATTCAATTTTAACTATGTAAATTAAGGGGTATAATGGTATTTAAAAAAATATAAGTCTTAGTTAACCAAAAAATCTTGTATAAATCTTAGTTTCCCAAATCATAGTTCAAGATGTCTCTTTTTTTCCAATTTTCCCATATTTTAATATATGTGGCTATCATTAAGAAAAATAGAAATATTATATTATCTAATGATATAATGAATATTTTCAAATCCTAAGAGAGAGGCACGGCATCTACTATAAATATAGGTTGTTTAAACCTAAAGAGAGAAGTCCCATCTACAGAGCTTACCAGTTCTACAGCAGCCATGATAGGAATTCACACCTAGAAGACTATCTTCATCGACATACCTTCAATAGGCAAATCCCTACGATTATTATCAACGAGATGAAGTTCTGTGCTACTGCAGTCCGTATACAACTATATCTACTAGTTCAGTCCACGATCTCTTACCTATCATTAGGAATATTATATGCTGACAGACGCATATCGACACGCCATGCTCATTGAAGAATATCGGCTAGTCTACCATCTGGTTTGGCCATGTGCCCTCTAGAACAGATGACTCCTATCAACTATAGAGCCACGTGCTCACAAGGCCACGTGCCCATTAGGTCATGTGCCCATTAGGTCATGTGCCCACTAGGCTACGTGTCCATCTAGGCTACGCGCCTCTATTATCATGAACTACAAATGGTTTGATCCCCCACTAAAGGGTACATAGGCAATCCCCACCAAAGGATGCAACTATAAATCCAAATAGTTTCCATGGTTCCACGACTCAATGCCCAGAAGACACCTTTGGAAGCAGGAACCATCAGTTATAGAGCAGGAAGACCATGCGGTCTTCACTGTAGATAGGAAGCTTCTGCCTAACAATCCATCTCTCCTATTGCTACCAAGTTATTCACGACATATACTGGACCATACTCGCGTGGCAGTAATCCTTGAGCAGAATCTCCTGTTTTATCAACAACTGAAGTAGGAGAAAGCACTACGATGACTTGTCTCTTGCTACCTATCATTCCGTAGAGCTGAGCAGGAATCGCTTGTACCTATAAATACCTTAACAGTATGGCGCTAGAAGGAGGAGAAATTTTAAACTACGTGACGATCTTATAGGCAGAAGAGACACTATATGTGTTCCTGTAAAATCTCTCAACCCCAGCCACTTCAGAGCAAAAAACGACTTATTTTCATCATCTCTAAAGCTCACACATCTGGAACTCACAATGGTTTCTGATGGTTTCGGGTCTTAACCAGGGACCACACCTCAACAATATTTGGCTCCTACTGGTTATGGGTCTTAAACAGGAATCTGGCCTCTACAATCATTGGTTCCTGCTGGTTTCGGGTTTCAACTACAAATAAAGCCATTACAACCTTTAGATTCAACGTTCGAGACCAGGATCAGTCATCACCAACATCAATATCAGCGGGTAATCCACTAGCAGGCCCTAGACGCCACTAATACGTCCAGGTTCACAACTCCAGCCCACATGAAAAAGATTGAAGGCTCTCAAGTAGGAGACTTCAGCTTCCTTCCCGATTTAGGACTTTGACGAGTTCCAACGCAGAAGCCAGAAGAAGAGTTACTAGGAATAATGCGGGCATACTAAAAACCACTAAGATGTAACTTGAAAACCACCTTTCTTCTTAGGTTTAGAATCTAAGTGGTAGTGTAATCTGATAGGACAGGTTTTAACCCGATTATCTAACTGCAAGTGCAAAGTGAAGTGTGCAGTAGTAATACAAGATTAAATCCACAAGGACCGATGACCACACGTAGAGTAACAGACAAGTTACTAGCTAAACAAATAAAATAGATTGTTTGTTTGGTTTTCAGTTTCTTAATTCAAATAAGCAAGAACAAGTAAACAAGATGCAATTATAACGAGTTTGTAAGCATATAAAACAAACGTTGGGCAATGGAAATTCTCAGGGATCTCTCTTCAGTAATGATCACGCAACAAAAAGACAGGGAAACAAATAGAGCAATGTCTTGAACTCAAATCACAATATTAGAGCTAACCTACTTAAGTAGCACTAACGCCCTATGATTAAAATCCTAAATACTAACTTCCACTTAAGTCTAGGTTTGATCAGTTCACAAGGTGCAGTAACTTAAACTTTTGTTGGTTACAGAAACCTTGCTAATCTATTGATATTTTCGGAATTCAAACAACATTTTTGGTGCGATTAAATTCCTAGAATCAGAGGCTAGGTGATTAGACAAGTCTCAGCCTTAAGTAAATCAGTAGGACGAAGCTCCAAAACATAAAACTCTAGTCTAATAGTTTTTAGATCAATACATGGAAAAATCCCCTAATGAGAACCCTATAACCCAACTAGAAGACTACTCACTCATATTTAAACAATAACATCAGAGAAGAAAACACCATGAAATTGTATTGAAAATGAAAAAGGGTTAAGAAGATCTTCTCCAAATGAGTACAAGAAGAATCCTCTTCCAAAAGTATACAAAATGTTCAAATGAGTACAAATCTCTCAAGTATCATCCTAGAACTCTCTCTGGCCGCTAGAAACAAGAATAGCTAAAAAGTACAGAATAATCTCGAATTTTTAGGTTTTTAGGTCTTCAAAACACGTCTCTTCACAAATATAGAAAATTGTAGCGCTGTGTCGTAGATCAACCGATCCATATAATGTAGAGCGGTCGATATTCGTCATGGATCGCTCGATCCATATTCCACGGATCAGGCGATTTGTGTCGCAAATCCACTATATTCATCAAATTGTCCAAATTGCCTCAAAATCTTCTCCAAATGAGTTCTTTCCTCACAGGCTAACTTGTAAGCTGTAATTTACATTGAGAAGAACAAAAGGCGTGTTGAAGACCAAAATACCTTCAAAAACCGATCATTCTTTGTTCTAAAATGAGTTTTAAAGGGTTAAGAACACAACATATCAAAATCCTAGATAAGCCAAATAGTTAGGTGGATAGAACACCTCTTTAGTACTTATCAAATTCCAAAGGAGTTTTTCCGCGGAAGGAACAATGACTATAGTCATACAAAAAATATGTACATCTCACTAGAGATGGAAATTATGAATTTCTGAGGAAAGTTCCTTAATGGAGTTCATGTTGAAAAGCCAAGAACCAACCAAGAGTAGGAGGAACCTTCCCCTAAGACCAGGCGAGTTGCAACTACTACTTTGCCTCTGCAATTAGCTTATTTTCCTACATGTGATGGCCTTCGATTCTAACTATGCACCAAGACGTGATGGCCTTTGATTCTTTCACTCCACTGAAAGTAAAAGAAGCAAGTAGAACACACATTCCCGTTAGTCCCTGCAAAAGAAAAGACTCTGGCCTCATAGTAGTAAACCAAGGCAAACCAAGGCCATTTTCAGCTATCAATGTAGAAGAAAAAAGAGATAATGTCCAATTCAGCACAGAAAGGAAGCCAAGGTTGCAACAAAAAGAAATAAAAAGGCAAGCTTTTGGGTTTCAACATCTGCGTTCTAGCTTCCGGATTCCAGGAGGCAAAATCTAATGACTCCACGGTTGCTCACCTTTACATGAAGCAAGCTTCATTAATTTTATGGCACCTTATTTCGTAAGTAAGTGAGCTTTGACTATCAATATCTTTACGAAGCAGAAAAAGCAAGCTCCAACCACCATATTACCGCTCTTTTCCTGGCAATGTACTTTGATACATGTCTCTATATGTTCTCAGTGAATCTAAGGCCACAAGCTTCTACAAGTTTCCAAGGTTAGGCACCTCTACAATGTTCTAGGAACCAGAATCCAGTGAAGCAGGTCCAAGGCCACAAGCCTTCACAAACTTCAAGGAATACACAACCAAGGGGAAGGCAGAAGAAAATAAGTTAAGAGTTAGCCCAAGGGGCAACACACATCAAAATCATGTCAAAAAATCATGACATCCATAAAACGCTGGGATTGACTCACCCAAGCGGGAGCAGAGAAAAGCCTGGACGAGTCATTAAATGACATATGTTGGGGTCAGAATCAGTACGACGGAATCAATAGCCAAAACTCCCCGCAGAAGTATAAAAGAAATCGTTTTATAGAACTCAAAGAACCGTTTTATAAAACTCGAGAATCATTTTATAAAACTCGAGGATCGTTTTATAAAACTCAAAGAATCGTTTTATGAAACTCGAAGAATCGTTTTATAAAACTCGAAGAATCGTTTTATAAAACTCGAGAATCGTTTTATAAAACTCGAGAATCGTTTTATAAAACTCGAAGAATCGTTTTATAAAACTCGAGAATCATTTTATAAAACTCGAGAATCATTTTATAAAACTCGAAGAATCGTTTTATGAAACTTGAGAATCGTTTTATAAAACTCGAAGAATCGTTCTATAAAACTCGAGAATCGTTTTATAAAAATCGAGGATCGTTTTATAAAACTCGAGAATCGTTTTATAAACCTCGAAGAATCGTTTTATAAAACTCGAAGAATCGTTTTACAAAACTGCGAAAAACCGAAACCGGCGTAAAACGCGAACTAGCCTCGTCCCGGCTAGTTCGCCCAACGGCGAACTAAGCCTCGTCCCGGCTAGTTCGCCCAACGGCGAACTAGCATCGTCCTGACTAGTTCGCCCAACGGCGAACTAGCCTCGTCCCGACTTGTTCGCCCAACGGCGAACTAGCCTCGTCCCGGCTAGTTTGCCCAACGGCGAACTAGCCTCGTCCCGGATAGTTCGCCCAACGGGGAACTAGCCTCGTCCCGGCTAGTTCGCCAACGGGGAACTAGCCTCGTCCCGGCTAGTTCGCCCAACGGCAAACTAGCCTCGTCCCGGCTAGTTCGCCCAACGGCGAACTAGCCTCGTCCCAACTAGTTCGCCCAATGGCGAACTAGCCTCGTCCCGGCCATCCCGAGCCTCGATCTCCCGTATCCCCGATTCGGTGCTTACGTCCTTAGACACGGTCGTGTTCTGAACCACGGTCAAAATGTCTCCCGTTTCGTCTCGATCCGACCTATCATTCGAGTTTTACGATAAAAACCGTAAAACTTTGTTTTCTCGGAAAGAACTCGAGGAAATCATATAAAACGGCAACGGTTAAACGAAACACCGAACATTGCCTAAACTATACGATTTATTCGAGATTTTTCGTTAAAATCATAAAAAATGCGTTTTTAATAAAAACGTCGAGAAAGTCGTAAAAACGGCAACAATTAGCCGAAGAACGAACATAGCTAAACTTTACGATTAACTCGGGGAATTTACTAAAAAAAGCATCGGATCAGGAAACGATCTCGTATAAAGTCGTAAAACGGATTTATCGTAAAACGGTCCGAAAGGTCCTAAAACGTGATAAAGCCAATCTCGCGATCTTAACGAAATCTAACCCGAAGATACGATACCGTTTTGATGGTTTACTCGCAGAAGGAAGATAAATTTTAAGTTTGAAGACAAATGGCAAGTTTGAAGATAAATAGAAGATTTCCGCGGGAAAAAAAGAAGGATCAAGAAAAATGGAAGATTCCCGATAAACTCGAATTCGGGCGAAATGGAAAGACTAAAACCGCCTAAGAGGGAGTATATAAGCAAGAGGCATAAGGCAGAAGCAGGGACACGATTTTCAGAGCTCTCACCACCAAAATTAGCATTTAGTAATATTTTTGTTTTCTGTTAGCGAGCTGCGTCTCAACTAGGGTTTTCATTCTTAGACTTCTGGAATTAAGGCTACTCTCGTTGTAACAGTTCTTATGCAGATTCGGAATAAGAACCTTCTTGCTCTTAATCTCGTTCATTCTCTTTTTAATTCTAAGTTCATCGTTTTCTTAATTATCGTTGTGCGGTTTATCAGATAGCCAGTTCCTCTGGAAATTTAGGGTTTACCCGAAGTTTTCTTATTTACGATTTATTGACAGTATGTGGATTTCGGTTCCCACAGTTTGGCGCTAGAAGGAAGGGGGGGGGGTCGGATCTATCTTACACCGAAGCCGCAACATGTCCAACGAAGAAACGATGACTGGTGACAACCAAACTCACAACGAACGCGACAACATTGATGAAACACCACCACCACAAGATGCGTCCGCGGCCAACGCTACAAAAGCTAACGCCGAGAGCATCGAAAAGATGCTTTCCGAGTTTAACAAAAAATCGGAAGAGCAGGAAAAGCTCATCGGTTCGCTCGCAAAACGGGTTGAAACCCTAACTGCGACAACCAGAGCAATTCGCCCCCGCGGAACTACTAAGATCCGCGGAAGGAGGCTCGATTTCGGTGCTCCTACGGATCGTCCCAGAACCGAGCAGGGTAACTTACCAGAGAAGGATTCCGGAAAAGATAACCATGACACGACGCTGAACGAATCGGAAAAACCTCCTACTCACGAACAGAAGACCGAGGGCGACAGAATCGAAAGGGTCAACCTGGAAACTAGCGACCAAGCCGATTCATCAGACGAAGACGCTGACGTCCATCCCAGGAGAAGAAAAACCCGCAGTCCTCTGCCGGAGTCTTCTCCCGAGTGTTCTCTTACTTGAGACGAGGAGGAACTCGACTTTGCGCAATACGCAAAACTGCCGAGGAGCGATCTCCGGTTACTCGCAGCAAACACCGACGAGGTCGGAAAACTGCTGGCAATCTGACCGAGATTCGCGATCTCCGCGAGTACATCACTAAAACGGCCCAGCGGTAAAAGCGGTGAAATCGCAGATTCATCACGCTACCAGCCCCACACCTGAAATCGATCGGCTACTGTACGAATCTCGGAAAACGCCCTTCACGGCTCACATGTTAGCTCTAGCCTCCTTATCCTTCATGAACTTGGCTGGCTTGAGATGTGGATGAAGGATCCATTGGTGCTTCTTGTGACCATGCTTCTTGCAGTGATCACACGTTCCATTAAACCTCCTCTCCTCATACTTCCCATAAGCCACTTTGTTTGCCTGATATCCTTCTCCTTGAACCTCCGGATTAGCTTGATTAGCCAAGGACAGCTCTCCCTTTCCACCAAAGAGACCCATGGAGCCTTCCTCTTTTTGTATCAGACCACACACATCTTCAAGAGAAGGGAGCTTTTCAGAGCGCAAGATGTGCTTGATGAGACCGTTGTAGGATGGGTTGAGTGTGAGCAAGAGGCCAAAGACCTTGTCTTGCTCACGCCTCTCAATCAGCTCTCCTTCATCCATGGTACTAGGTCTCAGCATGTCAAGCTCTGACCAGAGTGCTCTAAACCTCCCAAGGTGCTTGGTAAACTCCATGTCTTCTTGACAAAGATTGTTGATGGTACGCTTCACCTCAAACACACGGCTCAGGTTAGATATGTTCCCATAGACCTTCTTCAAAGTATCCCATAAGTCCTTAGCTTTAGTGCAGTAGCTATAAGCTTCTAGGATAGATTGGTCTAGAGACCCTTGCATCACGGAGAGGACAAGTAAGTCTTCTTGCTCCCATTTGCTCTCATCGGTTGTGGTCACTTCCTTATCACCATCTTGAGTGATNGCATCACGGAGAGGACAAGTAAGTCTTCTTGCTCCCATTTGCTCTCATCGGTTGTGGTCACTTCCTTATCACCATCTTGAGTGATGAGCTTTGGTGCTTCATCAGACGTGACATGACTCCACAACCCCTTGCTTCCTATAGCAGTTTTTACCAACCGCGACCAGAGTAGATAGTTTCCACCCTTCAGATTCACCGGAATCTTGATGTTCATGTGCATGTTTCGTTCCATCTCCACCAGCTTGACTTGAAAAGCTTGATAAAGACTCAACCGTATACCCACACACCTTTCAGCTTCAAAAGACTAACACTTTAGTCTTCAACTTCTTAGAGAACACCTTCTCTAACCCACCACAAAGCTTTGAAACTCTTAGAACACCACACACCTTGTGATGAACTTGTCTTGAGTCTTCAAAACACCAAAACGAGAACTCAGATTTCTTTCAACCTGGCTCTGATACCATAATGTTTTTATGTAATCTGAGTAAGTTAAGACTTGATAAAGAGAATAAGAGACTCGTGAGGAGATTTGGAGAAGATTAGACAAAGATAACAAGATTTGAGTAAAGTATGAACCAAGGGACTAAGAATAAAATGAACTCATACTTTCTTAATTAATCTGAGTGAGAGATTACAAATATATATATGAGATTAGATGAGGGTTTTCGTGTGAAGAGAGGATAGAATCTGAGGCTAAGCATGTAGAGTCAACACTACACTTTTGCGATGAATGGGTGAGATCTTCCACACGTTTGATCCCATAAGCATCTTGGAGTGATCCCTTTTACTTTCCAGCTTGGTGTGATCTTGACCAGCCTCAACTTGAGGGATTTGAAGACCAACTCTGAAGCAGCTAGGAGAGTGATCAAGGCACAATCTAATAAGCTGTATAAAAGCTTTAATAATCTGATCAGAGAGATAATGGACACAGAGAAGACCAAGGTCACTCATGGTGCAGCCTTTGATACACTTAATCAGACTTTAGATCAGCATGGG
>CAKOAT010175155.1:0-32454 GCA_932364175.1 Eruca vesicaria subsp. sativa
TCTTGTAATTACTTGAAGATGATGAGGGTGAGAGAGTAAATATGTTATTTTCGAAACCAAAAAAAAAAAAAATTTGATGGCATTTTCGTGAATTATATGAACTTGTGGGGTGAATTGGGCAAAATAAAGTTCCAAAAAAAAGGGAGGTTAGTTTTGTGGTTGACTTCAAGTTTCAGGTCAATTCTGCAAAAAGCCCTAATTTAAATGCAACCAATTTAGTGAAGTGATAGGATTTAAGAACAATACTATATGCAACAAAGAAATAAGCTTTCTTTCAATAAGAGACAATAAGATTCATGGGGTTAGGTATTTGAGTTCGGTGATCAAGTTTCAATATAAAGATGTCAAAATTTCAATCAAAGTGTATCCTTAAGCTTAAGAGCATGATTATCCCGTGACTCTTAAATGGGTTTTTTAATGATTGTTTAATTATATAAAATGTATTTAGTGGCATAAGAACTCTAGTTAATAAATTCATGTTTTGTGTGGTCCAATGGGAGTTTCTTATTAAGGGTTCTTAAATTTTTTTTTTTGAAGATAAAAATTATTTAGTAAATAAAACATATTAAGATATAACATTTAAAACATAGATCTAAAAAAAAAAATTAGTACAATAATCGAGAATAGTTTGAAAAGACATCCGGACCATAGTCAACAAGAAACCTAAATTGCTTCTCAGATTGCGTAACCGTAAGGACGAATGACCATAGTACCACAAACCGGACCATAGTCAGCGAGTTCAGGGCTAGCGATAACATCAAGATGAATCTTGTACTTAGAGAAACAAAAAAGCACACAATACACAGAGACAGTGAGGTAGAAACATTGACCATAATCAAGAACCAAACATCAACAATACATCCTATAATGAGCATGAGAAACTACACCATCAAAGTTGCTGATGATGAGCACAAAAGACGTTATTCATGTGATGGGTAACAAAGCGCAATCAAATCTATCCTCATCAATGAGAAACCTGCATTCGCCATTATAGCTCTCACATCAGCAAAATCCACATTCACCAAACCAGGAATCTGTTAAAGACAAAGACACCGGTTAAAAAATTTCCATACACACAAAACATAGAGAAAGAGATACACACAGAACAACAAGTTCTATTATGTCTTAAAGCTAGTGTATTTTAAACAATTAAGCTCAAAGCTATAAGAAGGAAGTATGAACCTTAATCACTTCTTGAGATGCGATTCCTCCAACAAAGGCAGCAACCACATCAAGCTCTGAGGCACGAACAAAGCCAGCAAGGCCATAAGAGCGAGCAAAAACAGCTTGACGTTTGTTTCTTGACAGATTCTATCAAGTTTTACCATTGAATCTTCCACCAGCTTACACACAAGGAATAAAAAAAACTAAGGTACACAGAACATGACTAATAAAGCAATAATCAGGAAGGCATCATGATTGAAGTCTAGCAGCTCCCCAAAAGGAAAAAAAAAGACTTAGCAAATATCATCCAACTAAGAAAAAGCCAACAAGAGTTTAAGCTAAGATTCAGTCCTTTGGATTTGTTCTTCACCTTTCATCTACTTAACCTAGCTAAGATAACGTTGAACCTTTTAATTTTCCTATTAGCTTATGAAACATGATAGTGTCTGAAACATCATCTTCTTGAATTCATCTTCTTGGCGATGTAGAGACGAGACAAAGTGATGGGAAGAGGAAGAAGCTCTGTTGTCGCTTCGATTGCTTGAAGAAGACGACATAATGATTTTCCCAATAAAAAAGATTGTGTTTGTTCTCAGAAAAACAAAAAAAGATAAATCATGAACAGATTGCAGACACGATCTTGATCGAACCAATTTCAGAAACGATCTTGGTCAAACACTGGTTGCTTCTCATCGTCGTCAGGCTGAGAACACGACAGAAGACGAGAGAGAGAAAAAAAGAAAGAAAAAAAAGCCTTTCCTCTGGTATGCTGATACGTGGATAAAAAACCCTCATAATAATCGGTCATCAAAATCTACTGATACAAGTTGTCATTTAAATTTTAACCCTTTCTAGAATGTTACAAATAATATAAGTGGGGGTTATTGGTTCTAGGATTTTAAAGATTTAGAAATCCTTTTTGGATTTTGAAATTTTTGAAAAATCCACACATTTTAGAATCAAATACGTAGATTTCAGAATCAATGAAATAGATTTCAAAATCAATATAATTGAATTATTAGAAATCAACGAAATAGATTTGTGATAAACACAGCTTTGTAACAAAAGAAAATATATATAAAACTACAACATATGGTTTATCATTTTCTATATCTTATGTTATTATGATAGCATAAAATCTCTCACATACTTGTTATTATTACCGTTCTCACTTGATTGGCATATTCTGTTTGTTGATTTTCAGTTCCAGTAACTTCCTCAATATCTTCTTTTTCATCAAAATTTTTTTATTCAGAAAGTTATCGATTCGTCAAAACTTTTTAAAAAGACTACACGTAAACTAACACAAAAATATTCTCTCCGTTTGTGTCTTATAAGCAAAAGGGGATGCACATTAAAAAATAAAAATCGAGGTTTGAATATATAAAAAATTCTTAACATTTCTCAGAAAAACATGATGATGGTAAACAACTCTTTGTCATTTATGGAGTAGAATCTCCAGAAAACATTTGTAGACCACAAATCTTATGAGAGATCTTTGGTAAATTTTTATATTAACGTTTACGTGTACGTAAAGCTAAGTTAGAGATGGTTGGTTAATATATTAGTATTTGCTTATTATTAGAGAAACATGGATAATATGTACGTAAAACTTGGGGCAAGAAAACAATTATTAAGAAAATCAACAATACACTATCAAAATAACAAGGTTCAACTCAATATTTGCTTCTTTATATTTTTAACTCACAAATCCACTCAAATCTATTTTAAAATCAAATCCTCAAGCAAATCATTATTATTGAATAACGCCTGATTTTAAAATCTATATTAAAATCATAGAACCAATAACAATGAATTTGAATATAGATTTTAAAATCATAGAACCAATAACAATGAATTTGAATAGGGATTTTAAAATCATAGAACCAATAACATTATATTTGATTTGTATTTTCAAATCCATTAAAATATTACTTAAATTAAACCAACACAATTAATATAAAGAGACGACCTTAATATAAACTACCTTTAAAATACGGCAGGTATCTATGTATATACCGAAAACACATATTTTCTCCTACAAATATGTAATATTCTAAAAGAATATATATCATCAAAATATGGAATATGGAAATCTACTAATTATACTTAAATTAAACCAGTGGTTATTTATGGAATATAGTCTTGGGCTTACTTTTATTTTTTGAACAAATTATATAGTTTGGTTTTTGGGCTTAGTATTAAGAAAAAAACTCCAAAAACATTGAATAAACTTTTCACCTTAAAAGATCAAAAAATCAATTATTATTTTCAGACCCAAAAGGTATTTAATATTTTTAACAAAACAAAATTATCTATTATTAATCATTTATTTAAATCATGTACTTAAAACATGTTAATATATTTTTTTTATTTTAAATAACAATCACTTTGTTTTGATAAATTTCAATTGTAACTTTTTAATAATTTATTGTTTTATTTTACTTAAATAATTTACTGATTAAAAAAGATAAAGCAAAACCAAAAACCAAATCTAAAAACTAAAATCCAAAACCAAAAGCTGAAAAAAGATGTTATATTTTTTTGCTTTGTTTATTTACAAAATAAACTATTTCAAATTTTTTTTAAAAAAAATGTTATCATCTTTTCAGTTTTAAATTAGATGTTCGATTATTTGAGATTTGTTTGTTGGTAATATTAGTTCAAACTAACTCAGCGGGTTTAAAATTAAAAACCCAAAAACTGAAAATGAAAAGTAGAAACTTAAAAACTAAAAACCAAAAACCAAAATCTAAAAATAAAAACTGAAACTAAAAACTAATGAAAAACAATCATCACCATAAAATTTTGGTGAACTGATTTTGTATCAAAATATTCTTTAAATTAAGACAAAAACCAATTATAAAAATTTTTAATCATAAAAAATTCCGTGCTTGAAAAACCCAAATCAAAAACTGAAAATGAAAAATAGAAACTTAAAAACTAAAAACCAAAAACCAAAATCTTAAAATAAAAACTGAAACTAAAAACTAATGAAAAACAATCATCACCACAAATTTTGGTGAACTGATTTTATATCAAATTATTCTTTAAATTAACACAAAACCCAATTATATAATTTTTAATCATAAAAAATTTCCGCGCTTGAAAAACCCAAATCAAAAACTGAAAATGAAAAGTAGAAACTTAAAAACTAAAAACCAAAAACCAAAATCTTAAAATAAAAAGTGAAACTAAAAACTAATGAAAAACAATCATCACCACAAATTTTGGTGAACTGATTTTATATCAAAATATTCTTTAAATGAAGATAAAACCCAATTATATAAATTTTTAATCATAAAAAATTTCCATGATTTTCAAGCGCGGGTCAAAATCTAGTGCTTTCTTAAGGATCGGTAACAGCCTTTTAATTTTGTTTTGATTTAATTAAATGGGTTATTTCTCTTAAAAACTCACTAAGGACCCTGCATTATATTTGTAGGTATATAATTTTTATATAAAAAATTTAAGTATCCATTTGGTTCTCGGTTCGATTTCTATTTTTAGATTCTAAAGATTTATGATATGATCGATTTTTATGAAATTTGGATTAATTTAACTCCGTTTAAATTTTTTTTTTAAAAAAAATTGAAAAACAAAGTACCCATTTGTGCATAACCTAAAAATAGAAACCACACTTCTCAATGGGTTAATAACAATCTTTTGATTTTAAGATGTTTTTACCATATTCGTTTTATTAATTTTTGCAAGCCTGAAATAAAATAATAGAACAAATTTAAATATTATAGATATCTAATAATAGTTTTAAATTCATTATATATTTGACTTTACGGTCAATAAAAATATAAGAAGCGCAGGTCAAAATCTAAATTACTTCATCTACAAGTTTATTTATTACAGCCAACTATTTAATTTACTTTAATTATATCAACCAAAAAAATCTAAACTTCACTACTTATATTTTCTACCATGATTTTGGGAAACCTAAATTGATTACAAAATATTCTTTCATATTTTCTCTTAACCTAAATTGACAACAACCATCTCTTTTAATAAATACAAGCTATCTCGGACCTCTTTTACCATCAACTCAATCAAATTCAAAAGCACCATCAAAACCCATCAAAGTATCTATTTCGAAATATTTGGCTTTACGGTCAACAAAAAAATACCTGCACTTCTTAATCGCGGATCAAAATCTAGTTTGTGTTTTAAAAACACGTGTAGGTGTAGGGAACTTCTTTTATAACATAGAACAAAGTTTCTAATTATGTTGTGCCCATATATTACTTGTGTAACGTATGATTTTGTAAAAACGTCTTATATATTAAAACAAAAGTCATGATTTCAATTCATGTATAATTTTTAAAACAAATTGGACTTATTTTCAAAAAAAATCAAAATATGAAATTTATATATGGTCATTATTATATCTTTTAATATCCTTATATTTTTAGATGACCATCATTTTATTTGAAATACAAATGAATATATTTAACATATTCTAACATAATCTTTTAAAGTCTCTTTAGAATATTTTAAACTTACTTTCGAAATAAGTTAGGTTTACTTTAAATTATCATAAAATATAATTAGAAATTAAAATTGAACTATTTTTTATTTATAAACGAATATTAAAAATTAGTTATTTTTAATCATATTCACTCATAATAAAAAATGAACTTGATTAATTTCAAAATACATTTTACTAAATCCTTATAAGTTTTGTTACAAATAAATATTTATTTTATTTTAACTGTTTCAATATATATATATATATATATATATTAAAATAAAATTCATGATTTCTTATATGTGTGATATTTTTATTTAGACCATCATTTAATTTTTTTTTATTAAATGTGTATCCTTAACTCTAATAATACAAAAAAATTTTAACTACTTTAATCATAATACCTTTTGATATTTTTTTAAATTAAAATATATATATATATATAAATTCTAGCCAATCTGTTGAAAAGATTATAACAAGCTCTTAATTGTCAAAAATTGAACAAAATGTTTTCATTAATTTCATAATTAGTCAATAAAATGTTATTATACATTAATATATATATATATATATTCAGCTATATTTTATAAAATGAAAAGAATAAGATTATATTATATTTTTATCTATTTTCTGATAATATCTATCATTTAAAAAGAAAACCATTATATTGAACTAAATATGATATATAAGTTAATATATATATATATATATATATGTTAATAAATATAAAATATTTATTCTAAAAATATAATATTTTCTTAGAACGGGTTAACATTCGTAAACTATATAACTCATGTATAAAAGTAAATTTATCTAAACTTTTTATATACAGTAATGTATTATATAAAATAAATAAAAATAAAAAATTGCTAATCTTGTGTTTTGAATTACGGGTTACGTTCATAATAAATTATAAAATAATTTTCAAATAAGTTGTTTCATACATAAGAAATTGGTTTAACTAATCAAATGCATATAAACAATAAAAATATTGTATTTGAAATAATTATACAAACATTTAAATATGTGAGTAACACTAAAAATGTATACTTAACCGGTGAAAAAAATATATATATATAAACATGAAAATATATACCCGCACAGTTGCGCGAATTGAACTCTAGTTGTTTTTAAAAGCTACTGTGCACATGTTTCATGCTCTGTATAATGGTGTTTATGATGATTCTTTTACCATTTTTCATTGTTTCGTATATTTTAGAACACATACTTATATTGTATTTGTAACTTATTAAAAAAAAAAATGTCGAACTGCAAGATCCAACACCACCATCAAGTAAGGTATGAATACACTTAGACATAAATTTGATTTATTGTGTTTGAATGTTGTATTGTTTGAGATTTTATATTTTTCTATGTTTTTCTGGATTTTTAGCCAAAACTTTTTTGGACACATAAAATAACTCATGAGATGTTAGTATTAGCTAATGGTGAAAAAGATAAATGATACTGGAAAGGTACATGTTTTAATGAGATGGCAAAGACAAAACATTCAAGGAGGATTTTTGACAAGGTTTGGTTTTGACCTACCTTGGGGAAAATTCACCATCACCATCGAGCAAGGTATGAATACACTTACACATTAATTTAATTTATTGTGTTTGATTGTTGTATTGTTTGTGATTTTATATTTTTCTTTGCTTTTCTGGATTTTTAGCCAAAACTTTTTTGGAAATATGAAATAAGTCATGAGATGTTGTTATTACCTAATGGTGAAAAAGATAAAGATATTGGAAAGGCACATGTTTTAATGAGATGGCAAAGACAAAACATTCAAGCAGGATTTTTGACAAGGTTTGATATTGACCTACCTTGGGGCAAATTCAAAATCCGTCTTGAACATCTAAGAAATAGTTAATATGAGCACGGATTGATGGGATCATCTAATTAAGGTAGTTTCTACAAGCAAATGTTTAAATACATCGTTAATTGTCTTACAAATTTGTTTTTAAATACATCTTTAGTGTTCCTCATGGATCCCATTAAGAAAGCAAATCTTATTCGTCGAACATGTAAGAAATAATCATTACTATTTGCGATTATAGCACAAAGCCAAATTCAGATGAATCTGTTTACAAATATGTAATACAAAAATTCCCTAACCATTAACTCGATATGTAACATGTTCAATAATAATTGCAGGTTCTAATTCTCCATTGAGCTGTCGTTTAGCCAGCAGTGCAGTGTTCTACAGACCAAAAAATGGAATTACTGTTTAGATCATCATAGTTAAGGAATTAGAAATTTAGCAAGTCATATCAGAATGTCACATTAAATTCATAGATCCATTGTTATGAATATGGATCACACATGAACAGGCAATCATGAAATGGCATGAATGCAGATTCTAACCTCGAGATTGAATGCCAATGTCCTTATCCTTTGATTGTATTTAGAATACTGATGCAAGGTAAACATATAAAACCAGCTCAAGGGCACACACCGGAGAAACAACAGCATCCGGCCAGAGAAAACTATCATCTTGTCAAGCATTTTTTTTAATGGGTTATGTGAAAGATGGTTGTATGACAATGGATAATATTTAGAATGTGATCAAAGAAGACACATTAATGGATTTTCTTGAGATCCGCTCTCAGCCTGTTGAAGATGGGATCGATCTGAACCCACATTTGCTTCATCACCAGCGTTATAGCATATGTTCTGGAGTGCTTCAGAAGCTTAGCCGAGTACTTGTTACGATAAGCGTCATCTATTAGTGAATCAAACTTGTGTAAGATAGAATGATACTCTAATGAAATAGGAAAAGCAACCAAGCGAAGACGGCCTAGTGGTCTTGAGGGAGCTTTGGCCCCAATACGGATCCGGATTCGAATCCCTCTGGCCACTGGGAGTAAAATTTAAAATATGGGCTCCCCCAGCCTCCGGTGACCGAGACGTACTCCGGCTGATAACGTAGGCTGATACGGACACTCGCCGCTAATCTGGATCCACCTTGGTGGATGCCAGGATACACCCGGTTATTCAAAAAAAAAATAGAAATAGGAAAAGCATCTTCCTCCTTTCTAATATCAACCGGAGATACGCTTTTTTTTTTTGAATAAACAGGAGATATGTCTATTTTCAGGGAAGATGTTTCAGTCTTCTCTAGAACCAATGGGTGAGTCTAACTTTATAATGACTGGGGGCACATTTTAGTGAAATATAAAAACATAAAGACAACCATAATTTCATGAAATTTAACTGAGTTTCTGTCAAGGTTTAAACAATTTCCTTTGTAGAATAGTTTCTTTTAAAAAATAAATTGTTTGTGCATGCACCCTTTTTGATCAAGTTGATTCGCCCATGTTTAGAATTTCCTCAGTTTCAAGATCAGGAAGATCACCCAATAGCGACATTGACTTTTCCACAAGGATGTCAATTTCATGTTGTTTTGCAACTTCATAATCCTTATCTGTCAAATTACGCAGCTTCTTCTCATCAGTATCATACACCTTTTGCACGATAAAACCGGGGTTATCTCTGCGTTTCGGAAGTTGCTTATGAACTGGAACAAAATACACCATGCATCTATGCATCACAGATTCTGCTGGGGCCTCACCACGATGGAAACTGTAGAACAGTCCTCGTTTATCATTTACTTTCCAGTACCCACCACCCTTTTTCTTTGCTTCTTCTTGACGATAGAACCACTGTACCAGAATCCTAATGCGTCCATTTTGTTTTTGGGTAATATCCTACCAAAAAAAAGTGTAGTGGATGATACAACAAGAACTGGTAAGATATACCAAAGTTACTAATACCTTGATAATGGCAACATACGGCATTGGACTATAGTCTCCTTGATTCAACAGCACTGAATCCTCCTGTGCAAGAAACAATTGCGCCTCTAAGCATTGAGTCAACCAGACACTAAACATTAATGTGCAAAGGTAAGGCATGATCTAAAAATTAAAGAAAAACTTCCAGTCTCAAAAAGAGCATCTATGGCTAATACATTCTCACACAAACATCAAAGTTCCTTCAAAACCTTAGATTCAACGATGTAATAACCAAAAAAATAATTAAAAAGGGTGCAATCGAAACCCATACATATATTATATTTCATTCAATCTAGTCAACACAACTTACCAGCCCGTATCTGTTACCGCCGTACTCAAACTGCCGGTAATGGGTTTTTCTCTCTCTTCCTCCACCCGTAACTTTAACCGGCCCACCAACCGGTTTCACGTCATCGGGCTTCACTTCCTTGGGCGGTGTTACGTCTTCATCCTTCTTTCTATTTCTCTTCCTCTTCCTCTTTGTCTCCTTCTCATCATCTTCGCAATATCTCACCTTCTTACGCATCCTCTTTCCCTCCATTATTTCATCAGTTCTCGTTGACTTCTGTTGGGGAGACCTCTCCCGTACAAATGCTTCTTCGTTCTCACTCGGTGACACCTGAGGAAAGCTCTGAATCCGAGACAACACCATCTTTCTTCCTCCTCCCTGCGTGAATAAGAGATTGTAGATAATTAATAGGAGTATGTTGTTTTCGCAAATATGATAGAACGTTGTATGTTATAGTCACACACCTTCTTAACTTTTGGGTTTTACAAAGAGGTTAGAATCATTAGATCACATATATATAATGAAATTTGCTATTTACAACTTCCAGTTGTGGGCAGAAAATTATTTATTGCTTAGTTATCTTTGATGACTTTTATGGGGGAATCTATTTTAATATTTTAGTATTAATTTAGTTACCTTTTTAACAAAAGTTATGTGAGACTGAGAATTTATTTATTGCTTACTTGTTAATTTTTAAAAAACTTTATTATTTTTATCTAATTTATGTACAGTAATTATAATTTATGTTTTCTGAAGTTTTATTTTATTGATTATTAATTTTAATTTCTATATTTATTATTGTTAAAGGTATGTATCTGTAATTAAAAGTAAGTATTTTAAAGCTTTTAAAAGTAAAAATTTGTTTTAAAAGGTTTTTAGGATGTTAGAATATTAAAACTATAAAAATGAAATCTATGTGTTAACAGATTTGCTATCTCATATTAATATATGTTTATATTTTGGTTAAAAGAAAATTAGTTTGCAGTTTATTTCTTTTACTATTAAACCAACTTTTTGGGGGGGGGGGAT
Organism: Eruca vesicaria subsp. sativa; assembly: GCA_932364175.1. Lineage (NCBI taxonomy): Eukaryota > Viridiplantae > Streptophyta > Magnoliopsida > Brassicales > Brassicaceae > Eruca > Eruca vesicaria. Next base: position 10,757 of record CAKOAT010175155.1, read on the forward strand.
TATTGTGTTGGAATAACTATGATTTAGTAATAAATTTCATACAATTGAATCATATCTTTAATATTGATAGTTTCAAAAACACTTAATATGAAATTATAGGTCTAATTGAATCATATCTTTAAGAATGACCAAAACTATTATTTAGGAAATATGACTAACAAAAATTAAAATTGGTCAAAGTATTTAGTAAAAAGGTCAACTTTCTCATTTAAATATTTTATTAATTAAAAAATTCAAAAGTAATAAATAAAACATAAGATAATCTTTTAATCACTATGTTTGTACATAGAGATTAGTATCTTAATTGATAAAGGATTAAATAGCTTGCATAAAATAGAACCAAGACTTTTCATTTTTTAAAATAGAAAGTAAATACTTAATAAATCGTGATATGTAGTTTAGTGGTTTGTGCCTTGTGCTAGTTTAATAATTTCTCATTTATACTTGAAATAAAAGTCATTTAGGTTCTTCCTTAATTATTTAAATATATTTTAATAGAATACTTCCTAAATAAATTAGAAAAATAAGTTTAGAAACAAATATATTTCTCCTTGTGAAGAGACACTAAAACTATTAGAAAAAATCTCGGGTAAAATTATTAGGAAACAAATATATTTTATATTGTGAAGAGACACTAAATTTTGTTCAAAAAAAAAAAGAGACACTAAGTTTTTGTCTTTTGTGCATTGTTTTGTCTTTTAACTGATTACTTGACCTCAATAAGCTGCATGATAGACTTCAGAGTGAGCGTATCTCAGTTTATTTTAATGATTTGAATCTTTGTTTCATTGTATGTGTGATTGTTGCAAAGAGATGTAGTTTGACAATCTTTGATCTAATTCTTTTAATTACTGGGTAAGGAAGATATTGGATTTGGAAAACTATATGTAGATTTTGCGGGTGTTTATTTGGGTTTGCAGGTCATAACCAAAATACTTTATTTAGAAACACTTTTTGATCCCATGGGATGTTTTTTTGCCTTTGTAACTTGTCTTATTTTAGTTAGTTGCAGAGAATGCTGAGACTTAATTGTGGTGTATCTTTATTGAGAGACGCTATTACATGATCATCTGAAAGCCTGAGCTGTTGTGCAATAAACATAACAGTGCCATGGTATACTTGTGAAGGTAATACAACGCCTAAACTTTCAGCGATCTCTTCATAGGTAACTATCTTCACCTGGAATCCATTGCTCATGAACAGTTTCTCCATCCACTTTTTCAAATCCGATTAAATTCAAAGACCGGGATTGTCAATCGAAGATAGATACTTTGGTTTAAGGCAGAATGTCCAAAGATAGTTGCTGTTATTAAAGTGACATGGTGTGTGATATCTATAGGAATTTCTCCTATGATATATAACTTTCATTTGTTGCTAAGCTACTAATTGCCGATAGAATCGCCTCAAAACTAGATTGTGACTCAAGAGGTAAGCCCTGTTTATGAAATAGGTAGAATCCTGTCAGCATAATAACATTCATGGGAAGTGGAAAGATGATGGTAATAAATACATATCACCTGTATTCCCATATACTTGGCCGATTCCTACTAAACCCTTTGGATAAACATTACTCTATCTCTCCATATTCCACATGAATGTGAAAGAACATGCAACTTTTAGGAATCCTAGCTCTCACACCTGGATCAGTTAAAAAGAGACCACTAGAAGCAAGCAAGCCTCCCTTTGAAGTGATAAACAAAATAAAACATTTTAACAAAACCCTGAAGCTTGTTAGATGCTATTTCGAAAACATTTTGTGGTGATACATCAAAGATCATTGTGGAAGCTCGCCAGTTAAGCCTATACGATCGAGTATCCATTCCATCTGTGAACAAGACAACCTGCAAAGACATGGTGATATCACTGACACATAAACAATAATGCTTACAAACAGGGTCGGTGTCCTGAGCCAAGTCTACCAAAATATTTGCCTTTGGCCCCTAAAATTTTTGAAGAAAATTACATAAACAAAGACTCCCAAAAAAAAATTTAGGCCTCCAAATTTAGATATAAAAGAAAATTAGTTGCTCATGACCTTGCATCCCTATTTACCTCACCGGAATTTGTACACTTCTGTGTAAATCCTCTGATCCTGGCTAGTTGTATTATCTTCTATGTTGTAGCATCAATGTGGTTGTCTCTTAATTTCTATGTTGTCCGTTTCTGGAAGAACTTCTCCTTTATGGAGTACTAGATTTGACCCGCCCTATAAAGGGCGGGTACATTTGTTGTTTTAATTTTCTTTTAGTAATTTAAATTTTATAGTTTTGTTTTTCTCTGTATTTATACTAATGTTTTTCTTTATAATCCTATATGTGTATAAATCTTAGTCAAAATTTATTTTATAAATTGATAGTAATTTAAAAATTAATCGGCATACGCTCGTTTTTCGTATCATGCATGTATATCCATTTCGTCGTAATCATATGTCTGTATGCCCATTTCTTTGTAATATCTTTCTGTATTTTTTTCTTACATGTTAAAAAATTTAATTTATATGTTAAATTTTCTTACGATCTATATTAATTGTTTTTTTAAATAGGCTGAAAATTATTTTTATACACCCTTTATGTATATTTAAAATGTCTTTTTAAAACAAAATAAGAAATAATTAATTATAAGTGTTGCAGATTTTAGTATAGTCATTAATTAAAATTACAGTATAGATCATAGTATATATAAATATATTTAATTAATGTTAGATTTAACGATCATGCAACATTTTCAAAATAAAATGTATATATTTTTGTTTTACATATTTTTTAGAAATTTAAATTTCATATTTTTGTATTTTTTGTAATCATTTTTAGTGTAATCATATTTGTGTTTTTTTCTTTGTAATCATATTTGTGTAAAATATTTATCTAAAAGTATTTTTTTAAAGGTTATTTCACATTTTAAAGGATGGATATATTTTTTGTTTTACTTTTTTTTTTAGAAATTTATTTTTTATGTTTCTTTAATTTAAGTTTCGTGATTTGATTTCATATTATATAATTGATAATAGCATTATTATTACACATAGTATCACATATAATAATTTGTCATGCGATTAAGGTTTTGTAAATTAAGGTCCATGTTTAAAAGCATACATATTGTTGAAATATACTTTGCATCGATACTGTTACCTGAGTTAATTGATGTATCAATTTGGTTAGCTTTATTTATTTTTATTAAATGTAGTCTATATTAAAGTCAACATCATCTGTATTGTTTAGGTTAGTCTTATTTACTTTTTCGTTTTTGTTTAGTTATAGGATGAGATTATTAGGAACAGTTTATAAGTAAATAGCAGTTATATAAAAATATAGAAAGAGTTTTATTTTTTAATTGGACCCAACTAATATCAAACGGACATGATCCAACTTTAATAGTATTGATAACCACCTTTAAGTTTTAACGAAAGTGTTGTGCACCAAAAAAAAAAAATTTGTTCAATTTTTTTATAGATCACCTAGGATTTCTTAAATCTCAGATCTGGCTCTGTTTACAAAGATCTTGAGAAGGGCAATATAAGTAACCTACTTCAGTCCATAATTGCCACTACCAAAAACCAAAAAACATTTGTTATGAATTTTGATATTGAATAGCATTCCTCTAAACACTACGCCCAATCTTCTGAAGCTCTTTTCGACTCTCCTAGTCTACTATGTATTCACAATGCAATCTCGATACATGTCCACTTTGATCAGTATCTCTGCCACAAGGTGACTTTCTTGAAGGATAAAAGTTCATCCTGCATTTGTTTGGTCTTCCCACAGACTGAACGCTTGAAAAATGTTTATGTATGTCATCTTTTACGCTTTAGATTCCCACATCTTTGGAGAAATACTTAAATCTAATCTACGTTCCGTTTGTCCTGTATTTGAAGTTTGTTCATGCACATGTAGGTAAATCATTAATCTCAAAATTAAATTTTCTAGTCGAACAGAATAAATTACCTAATGCATTCTGTCTTGTAGATTCACTCAGTGGCGGAGCCAACCAAAAGGTTCATCAGGGACAATATAATATTTAAACCTAAATATAAGAGGTATTAAAAGAGATTTTAACACTTGCTCATAAAATTTTCAAAAAAAAAATTAGTGGAAATAATTTTTTTCCAACAATTCATATGGGGCAGCTGCCCATCTTACGCCCCTCTCTACATCCGCCACTAAATTCACTAATATCAGGTTGACATTGCTGCATTGGTTTTTTAGGTGCTAAGGCCATGACTATCGCTAAACCTGTTTTTAGTTTCTTAAAAAAAAAACAAATATCTTTGTTTTTTTGTTTTCTCTGATTAAAATAAAATGAAAAAATGAACTAATCACAGATCACCATATGTCAATGAAACCTGCAAACAATACAAAAATCCAAACAAAATCAACTCCTATTTGATGACTTTTGTAACCGGTTTTCAATAATTTGTGGGGTTCCCCTTTAAGAAACTCCTAAAAACCCATTCCCCCCTCCCAATAATCATGGTCTAAGTAATCCATTTCCCTCTCTATGGTCTTTCAGTCTTTGTTAAGCACAGTAGGGTTTGATTCATTTGTATAATTTGAGAGTATTCACTCACACCTTAAATGCGGTAGATACAAAACTTGTGTGAAATAGGAAGCAACTTTACATTTCTTTCAATTTCTATTACTTGGTTTTAAATTATAGAAGTGTATAGATATCAATAATATTACAAAAGTAATAAGCTATTCTCCAACAATCAATTGTAACTTATTTTATACTACAAGGAGAAATCATAATCATTATTACGTTTAATATACTGAGAATATACACCACAATTAACGGGACTGAATATGATCCCAAACTCTAGTTGTTCCACAAAATTGCTCCAATCACACCGTACCTGGAATAAAACTTATGTTGTTCTCCATTAATCAAATCTCACCTCTTTTTATTCTACTAGGAGAGTATCTTAATCATATTTATAATAATTTTAGGGGAAACATTACAGTTAACAAGATTAAAATATGATATGAAATCATTTCATAAGTACTCAAATTACTCCATAATTGTCATAACCTCGAATGAAAAAACTGACATTAGAATACAAATATTCAGTGAATTAATTCGAATTACATCCTAGAAACATTAAAATAGTACATTAGAACACAAAATAGTATTTATTTCGTTCATGGATATTCTCACCTAAAATATTTTGAAAATGTTGTAGATCGATAATAGATCCACACAAGTGGTAGTTTCGTCCATACATAGTGGGACCTACTGCAACTAATGAAGAGAGAAATGAGATTTCAAAAAACACAAAATTTGAATTTAAATCTACGATCTAAGTTCTTGTATTTGTCGGAACGTTAGAAAAATAATAATATTAAACTCAAATTACAGTTGGAGACAAATGAATCAGAGTAAAGACAAAACGATAAGAAATAAAGAAAAACCCTAAATCGACTACACACCAACACTTGTCTCAAAACATTTGAAAATGTGCGGGATTTTTCTTTCATAAACATCTCTCAGAGTTTCACTTCTCTTCTAACATTGGTTTCTTCTCCCTTGAGAGTTCTCTTCCAAGTTCTCTCAATAGAGCTAGCTCTAGGTAAAAGCAGCTCATACAGAGATCTGTTTCTCTTACCTTCAAAACCCAAATAAGAGCAACAACAAGGTACAGATCTGTTTCTCCGACATTCACGCTTCTGTCTTCTAGAAGCTGTCTGATTTCGAACTAGCTCTCTGTTTTTTTTCAGTTTCGGTCGGAAAGTTCACACCTTTATCTCTAAGAATCATTTTGCAGAGTATATGATTTGAACAATGTATCTAAAGCCCAAGACTTTAACAAGAGATCTTATGTTTTTTTTTTGTCTTTATTTCTGGTTGCTGTTATGAGATCTGAGATATGGGTTTTGCTAAAGTGTTTGACTTTTGTCTCTATTTACGCAGTTTAAGTAATGGGTCTAAATCTCAACCCGATTCTCCGACAAGAGCTCGCGAATCTCGACAAAGACACAGAGAGCCGCAAAACCGCCATGAAAGCTCTCAAATCCTATGTCAAAGACTTGGATTCAAAGGCAATCCCAAGCTTTCTAGCGCAAGTCTCCGAGACCAAAGAGACAAACTCTCTCTCCGGTGAATACACAATCTCTCTCTACGAGATCCTCGCTCGTGTCCACGGACCAAACATCGTCCCCCAGATAGATACCATCATGTCCACCATCGTCAAGACTTTAGCTTCAAGCGCTGGCTCTTTCCCTCTTCAACAAGCTTGCTCCAAAGTCATCCCTGCCATCGCTAGGTACGGGATTGATCCGACAACATCGGAAGAAGACAAGAAACGGTCCATTATACACTCTTTATGTAAGCCTCTCTCTGATTCTCTCTTGTGTTCTCAAGAGAGTTTAGCTTCCGGCTCTGCTTTGTGTCTCAAGGCTCTTGTGGATTGTGATAACTGGCGGTTTGCTTCTGATGAGATGGTGAATAAGGTTGTTCAAAACGTTGTCGTTGCGTTGGATGGGAACTCTAACCAAACGCATCTTCATATGGGTTTGGTCATGGCCCTTGCTAAGCATAACCCTTTGATCGTTGAGGCCTACGCGAGGCTGTTGATACACACGGGGATAAGGATTCTCGGGTTTGGTGTGAGGGAAGGGAACTCTCAGAAGAGGTTGTCTGCAGTGCAGATGTTGAACTTTTTGATGAAGTGTTTGGATTCTAGGAGTATATACTCTGAAGTTGACTTGATTGTTAAGGAGATGGAGAAGTGTCAGTCTGATCAGATGGCTTATGTTAGAGGAGCTGCTTATGAGGCAATGATGACTTCTAAGAGGATAGCTGGTGAGCTTGAGGCGAAGATGGAGAAGAAAGGTTCTTGTCGTTCTGTGACTGGTTCGAATTTTAGTAGAGGAAGAAAGTGTTTATCTCATTCTCCTGATAATGAGTCTTTGTCACCTGAGTCACAAACTCTTGGTGGGTCTTTTAGTGGGTATGATTCTCCGGTTGAGTCTTCGCCGCGTAGTTCTTGTAATAACTTTGATGGGAGGAGTGTGAACCGGAAACTTTGGAGGACTAATGGAGTGGTTGATATCTCATTGAAGGATGGTTTGTTCTCCGGAGACACCACTGTGTCTGATTCACCTCTTGTCCCCTATGACCGTTGTGAGAATGAGTTTGAAGGTTTTCTAATGAACACAACTCCTACTAGTCCACAGGTGAGAAACTTTGTTGTCATGATTTTGCTTTTTAATGTATCTGACTTTATTTTTCTGATGCAACAGAGACAGTGTTGTTCAAGAAACATGAATGCTGAAGATTTCAACATCTATAGCACACCAAGGAAGCTAATCAGTTCTCTTCAGTATACTGATGATGTGGACTTGGATCATTCTGACATTCTGAGTCCAGTGCTGTCTCGCCAGAACACTAAACTCAGGAAGCAAACTCCAACCGTGGCGGCGGTGGAAACAATCTCATCATCATCAACTGTTTTATTTAATGAAGAAACAACACCTCAATCACAGATGATAATGAGTAAGAAGAAGAGGAAGAACATTAGCTATGGTAAACTCATGTTTGCTATATCCTTTTTTGTGGTGGTGCTGCTTACAAGTGTGATGATGTTCAATCAAGATGATGATGTTGGTTACTACACTGTTCCAACATGACCCTTCACCTCTCTTTGGTGGTCAGTTTAAATCCTAGTGTAATGGACCCAAGGTTATTTAGTTATCCAATCTAGTATCTACATGTTGGTTGTTTGTAATGTACTTTTGGTACAAGATGTAGAATCTTCTTCTTCTACTTATCGTTCTCACTTTGTTTTAGTGTTTTAGTGCAAATCTGTTAAATCAATACACTGTTTTTAGTATACAATGTTTAGAAAAGTTCACGATTACAAAATGTACTGCACTGTCCTGGTTGTAATTTTTTTGCTATGAAGAGAATGAGTAAACTATATATAGAACCGGTTCAAAGGTTGAGATTTAATGTGTTCCGGTTAAGTCTAGTATGGTCTTTTTTTAATTGATAAAAAACAAGTTTCCGTTTTAATGTGAGAGTAAAGTTTATAACATCCTCAAAAAGATTTTCTATTTTAAATTTGATATTTAAGGTTGTTTATCTCCAAAAATAAAATTTCAGATAATCTTCAACACTTTATATTTTATACTAAAGTCATAATATTTGTCATAAATAATTTAAATTCATAAATGTTTTATAAATAAGTAACACATATATAAAAATATAATTAATAAAATATTACACCAAAATAGAAAATTATAAATCGATATCAATAACTACATATTAAACTACAAACAAAATACTACATCATTTCCTAAAATTATATGATTTTTTTTACCTTCTAAGACACAATTTGTCTTCTGAATTACTCTTTTAGACACTTCCCACCTAGGGAACACATTATGACTGTCGAAAGTCATATTTGCCCTTGTTTTAGATCAAACCAGTTTTACCCGTTGTTCAAGAACTCGTTAGGCGTTACGCGTGCAGTTGGGTGGCGCCTAGCGCCGAATTAATTAAACGGAGATTAATCGATGATTAATTGGGGAGTTATTTTATCGGCTTTGGGTTTATTTAATAGTAGTGTGCATAATAATTAATTTTGCGGTGTAGTGCAGTGGTTAATGGCAAGCGTTTTATAAAGCTGGACTCGGGTTCGAGTAGAGAGACTTATTTTACAGTTGTTTTTAAAACATTTAGATTAAATGAATTGGAAAAGGCAGGATTAGCCTTGTCTACAACCTTTTTCCCTGCAACTTCCAGCCGTTTTTCATTTTTTTTGTTCGCGATTTTGCTAATATTTCTTGATGTTCTTGTAAGTTTTGATAAAACGATACCAAATCTAACACACATGTGATTTAAAACTTAAAATCTTCAAAAACAGTGAGCTTTTTGGTTTTCCGATTTATTCGCCGATTAACATCAAACCGCCGCGGCTCCACCCCGAATCACGCTTTTCCGGCGATAAATCGGCCGCCTAACCCGCGTTTTCGAATAAGGGTTTTACCTAACCAAACAACAATTAACCATGGTTCAACTTTCTTTATTCTTTTTTTTTTGTTTTTTGTCGAACAAATAAGAACAGTTCCGATTCTTCTTTTTCCCTTGTCTACAACCTTTTTCCCTGCAACTTCCAGCCGTTATTCATTTTTTTTGTTCACGATTTTGCTAATATTTCTTGATGTTCTTGTAAGTTTTGATAAAACGATACCAAATCTAACACACATGTGATTTAAAACTTAAAATCTTCAAAAACAGTGAGCCTTTTTGGTTTTCCGATTTATTCGCCGATTAACATCAAACCGCCGCGGCTCCACCCCGAATCACGCTTTTCCGGCGATAAATCGGCCGCCTAACCCGCGTTTTCGAACAAGGGTTTTACCTAACCAAACAACAATTAACCATGGTTCAACTTTCTTTATTCTTTTTTTTTTGTTTTTTGTCGAACAAATAAGAACAGTTCTGATTCTTCTTTTTCCCTTGTCTACAACCTTTTTCCCTGCAACTTCCAGCCGTTTTTCATTTTTTTTGTTCGCGATTTCGCTAATATTTCTTGATGTTCTTGTAAGTTTTGATAAAACGATACCAAATCTAACACACATGTGATTTAAAACTTAAAATCTTCAAAAACAGTGAGCCTTTTTGGTTTTCCGATTTATTCGCCGATTAGCATCAAACCGCCCGGGCTCCACCCCGAATCACGCTTTTCCGGCGATAAATCGGCCGCCTAACCCGCGTTTTCGAACAAGGGTTTTACCTAACCATACAACAATTAACCATGGTTCAACTTTCTTTATTCTTTTTTTTATGTTTTTTGTCGAACAAATAAGAACAGTTCTGATTCTTCTTTTTCATCATTCTTGAAGATCTCAAGATCTCAGAGCCAAGTATAATGGCGAAGAAGAAATCCAAATCTAATCAGGCGACGGCGAAGAAACAATCTGCTGCTTCTCAGGATCCTCCGCAGTTTTCCTCCGGTTATCATTTTCGCTACTCTTGCTTCCCCTCTTTTCGATTTTTGTTGATTTCTTATACAAAGTTTTTATCTTTCGTCGTTTCAATCTAGTCCCGTGCTTCTTCTCTTCACATTTTTAGGGTTTGTTTGGATTTTTCAATTTTATGTTTTTGTTCCATTTGATTTGACTATTAAAGTTTTTTCGATATCACTTTCAGCAAACATTCAACCGGATCCGCGTCTCCCGTTGAGGTTATTTGCGACTGATAGGTTCCTCATCAACAAACTTAACATATATTGTTCACCGGAGATCCTCCGATTCCTTCGTCATCTTCTCAGAGACATTCCGGAGTTCGAAACCATCCGAGAGTCTTCTTTTGGAAAGCTATTCGACATTCCTTCCCTTCAAGATCCCGTATCTACAAAGCTCATTCACTCGTTCCTCACTCGCCAACTACTATGCGAGGACGAGCACACACTCTGGTCGGTTTTTAGTGGGAACCCTCTCCGTTACGGTCTCCAAGAGTTTCGAACTATAACAGGTCTGAATTGTGGCTCTTTTCCAGAAGGTTATCATCCTGACACAGCCAAGTATGTTATAGCGGGCAAAGATGGAGTTTGGAAGAAAATTTTTGGGAAGAAGAAGATCATAACTATAGCTGAGCTCTGTCAGATGCTTGAGGAAGAGAAGAACATGTCTTGTTGGAAGAAGATTCGTATAGCTCTGATTATCATAGTCGACGGTGTTCTCATTGCGCACAAACAAGTACCCTGCCCCACTCCTCGATATGTGAGCATGCTTTCAAGCTTCAAAACCTTCTTTGCCTTTCCTTGGGGTAGAGAATCATTCTTGAAGACCATCTCGTGCATGAAACCACCCAAGCCTGCTCCACCGAAGATCAAGGATCCTGTCGCTTGGCTCGTGCACAAACTCAACAGCAATCTTTCCGTCTGCTGGGATTTCCTCTTACATTCCAATTGGTTTCCTTCTGCGCCATCCCCCAACTGTTTGAGTTCATCCCTGCTCCTTTCGACCACCGCACGCTGATGGACTTTGAAGATGATTACCTACCCCAACATGGCTCCATCAGTGCTCTTGATATCCTGCGTGTCGAATTCTCCTCTAATGTAAGTAACCAGGTTAGTATATTTCATTAGAAAATTTTCCTTTACGTTTTCTGTTTGGAATTACTTAGCTTTTAAATTCTAATGTTTTCATCGACATTGCTAATTCACCAATATGATACTAAACTGAGACTAACCACTTCTATCTCAAACTAATTTTACGCTAGTTAAATAATGTTCACGTCCACAATCCAACTTTTGATTAAACCTTCATTTCTTACTCATACGATGTTTAATCATACACAGATAAGAATTGTTTTGTCCATTTGATTTGATGATTAATTTATGGGGTTTAATCATGTTCTCAGCTAGCTGTCTCGCCGGTCATACCTATCGAAAGTCAAGCGGAGCCTGGTTGGGGCGAGTGGTCCAATAAAACAAAAGACGATAAAGTTATTTACATGGAACATTTGATATCTGATAGCTACACATTCAACAAAACAATGTGGCCTGGTGGGGTAACAACGGAGTCTTTGCTTAATGTCAGCAATTTCACCAACGTACAACCTATGGAGATTGTGTTGGGACTTCAAAAGCAGATGAAACATATGCAAAAACTACTAAAGAAGATGAAGAGAAAAACTCATGGAAGGAAATCATCATTTCATACACTGCTATCTCGTACCAAGAAGCATCGGACATCTCATCTGGAAGAACGGGTAGCAGGAATTAACACACTTCATCTTCTTTTGTTCACGAAGACTCTTACAGTCTTTGCTATTAGTTTCTTATGGACCCTTCCCCTTCTGCTTATAGGATGTTCCTACCACACATCAGAGTGGTGTTGAGCCTGCACACGTCAAACCTCTCGATATCGATCCGCCAACTGACAGGGTGATGTTCAATCAGCCTCCATTCAATAGCCAATTATTTTAAAGTAAAATAGATAAAAATAAAATACATACTCTGTTTCTGTGTTCCCTATAGGATGTGAATGCTATGGATAGAGATGATCATGAGCGCCCCAGTCACCTATAATAAGTCAGTACGAAGCTCATCTCCACCGCCAGGCTTCTGAAAACATGAACACGACTTCCAACGAAACCATCCACACCACAACTGTCCATGTCTCACCTGACCACAACACAGTCTTTTCCCACAATTCGAAGGACAGTGATATGAGCACTGATGACCTCAATCCCACAGACCAGGTAAAGTTCGGTCATTCATGTTTCCTGCTACTGGAATTGAGTTCAGTTCCTGTTAATTGACCACCTTTTTTGTTTTTCATTTTAGGAGGTGGATGCTATGGAAAACAACACAGACACCGTCCACAGCTCACCTGAACACAGTTCAGAAGATGACATGAATACCACATACCAGGTAAAGTTCAATCATTCTTTATTTCACATATAATTACAAGTTTCAGTTCCTACTAATGGGACCACCTTAATTATCCCCCCCCTTTCTTTTCTCATGGTAGGATGTGGATGCTCTGAAAAACAACACAGACACCGTCCATAGCTCACCTGAGACGACCACTGAGGAGCACAATTCAGATGACGACCAGGTGATGTTCAGTCATTCACGCTTTCACATACAATGTGATCGCTTTCACATAGAATGTCTCTTCTTTTTTCTTTCTTCTCTTGATTGAATGTCGCTGTTAACCTTGACTAACTATTTTCAGTTATGATTGTAGGATTTGGATGCTATCATTTTAGGATGTGGATGCTATGGGCCACGACACAGAGGATGTCCACAATTCTAAATTGTGTAAGATGTGGGTACTTGTCCCTAATGAGCATAATGTTACGGACCAGGTGATTTTCACTCATACCCTGGATGTTAAATATATGGTTTTCATGCAGCACCCTATTACCACTGGCACACTTTCATTTACTCTTGCATGGTAGGTGGTATCACTCAAATGTTTAACCCTAAGGAGTGATTTACTCTCTCAAATAAGAGGTTCAATCGTAGTACTTAGGGATCGAATCCACAAGGTACTAGAGTCACAAACAAGGTTGGTTGAAAAGGTTTAAAACAATGAATAAAAGTTGGTAGCAATGGTAAGTTGCTAAGGAAAATAGGTTTTGGGTTTAAAAACAATGAAAGAAAGTAGTTAGATTTAAGGTTACTATTCAGAAAATCAGGATTATAAATGTATGGATGTCTTAACGAATTGCTTGCAAATATATGAGAACTTCAATCCTTAGACAAATCTATAGTTGTCGCTATTAGACTCGTCTATTGATCTGATTGCCGACAGTATCGATCGATGTTGCTATTGCAGTGTCGATCAATATGTTTTGCCGTCGATCGATGACTCTAAAGGAGTATCGATCGATAGAGCATCAGATCGAATTGAAACTGTGGTCACCCGAGAATTTCTACTAGACCGGCTATCGCACGTGCCTAATAGAGTCTGGGCTTAGCCAAATGATTTCAGGATAATGACTATTAGATTAGTCACTCCATAATCATAACTCTAGGTAGCAAATCTAGAGTAAGCATTAGGGTTCATTTGGATAATGAATATAACAACTCAACAATCCATAGTTGGGGCTAATCCCTCATAACTATTTGAACCCCAAATCTAACAAATGAATCTACTCTGACATAGCCAAGAGATTCATAGCAAAAGAATAAGATGAAAAGAAAATACTTTATTGCTAAGTATAAAATAGAATACAAAACTTAGATAAAAACTCAATACTTTCTTATTTGATCTAATGATGTCTTTCTAGGGCTCATAGGCATAACTATAAATATGAGTACAATTAGGTTAAAAACTCATCAGGGGAAATCTTGTAATTTGGTGAGAACTTGGGCTTCAAGTCGGCCAAGTAAATCTTTCTCATCACGCTCTGTATCGATCGATGGTACATGGTGTACATTGATCGATGGAGTATCTCGACTTCAACTTCTACGGAATCGTCATCGATCGATTACAAAAGGTGTGTATCGATCGATATGTGTCTCTCATTGTCGGATCTTCACAATCATCTTGGAAAACTCTCCTTTAAGCTCCATAAGACACCTAAATCATCACTTTACTACAAAATGCTCCTGAACCTGAAAACATATCTAATAGACTCCAAAACATAGATAATTATTATAAAAACATATCAATACCATGACCAAAAATGGGTCAAAATCATGTTCCAATATATGTGGTCTTGATAATATACAACAACATTTCTCACCTTTATTACTCTCGTGGATGGGATGCGTGTCTTGCGACGACGTCCAGGCTGCCTCTTTGTGATGGGAGGGTATACAACCTTCTTGCTTACCTCCTCAGGTATTTCCACATCCCTTGGGTCTTCATCTGGATTGATCACACCTGCATATGTCTCCCTCCACACAGATGTCTTATACCAATGACTGCACAATATATCAGTAGACACTCCAAGACCGTTAGCTGCTAGTATAGCATGTCCACAAGGTATTTTGATATTATCAAAATACTTACCACTACACTTCCTCTCAGCTAGCATTACCTTTTCAGACCTCCCAAATTTTCCCAAACTTTGACACGTCCACTCATTGACATAATTTATGTAACTTCCTTTAACAGTCGCCATGTTTTTTGTCATCTCTTTGTCCACCTCTATACTGACAGCCCCACTGTGTTTCTCCGCCTTCCTTCTACGCGCACTGAACCACCTAGTCATCATTCTCTGAATGAACTTTATCAACTCAAGAATGTTGGCTCTCCTCCCTTCCAAGAGCGCATTATTCAGCTGCTCAACAATATTACTAGTCATTATGTTATATCTCTCACCAGGGAAATTAGCTCTTGACCAACGAGCTGTACCAATTTTAGCCAGATACACCTCAAAATCATTGTTAGTGGCCATGATCTTCCCATAAAGTTCCTTGTACTCACGTGGCATGTGCGCCATGGCTGTCTCCAACTCTGCTAAGGGCTTACTTGAATACCTTGAATTCACATTTCTTTCCAAATGTACTATGCAAGCTCCATGCTTTGCTTGAGGATATATCTTATTCACAGCATTGGAAATACACACAGCCTTGTCAGATATTATGGCAAGAGTTGGTGAATCGCCTAAAATCCTCTCTACTTTTTGCAGAACCATGTCCACGCATCCTCGTCCTCAGCGTCCACAACTGCAAAAGCGAGAGGGAAAATCTGGAAATTAGCATCATGCCCACTAGCAGTCAAGAGAACTCCTTTGTACTTGCCGCTTAGATGGGTACCATCTATCACCAAAACATGCTTCAGCTTTCTAAATCCACAAATTGAAGCCCCAAATGCAAGGAACAAGTAAAGGAAACGTCCATCTCCATCGTCGTCTACATCTGTCTCCAAATCAGCAATTGTACCAGGATTTGCTAACTTGAACATGTGCAGATACTCAGGGATTTTCAGATATGCGTCCTCATCTGAACCATGCACCCCAAGTATCGCTTTCTCCTTAGCCCTATAGCACGTCATATACGAAGCATTCACACGGAGGTCTTCCAAAAGAAGTTTCTGCAAATCACGCGCCACAGGACACTTCCCTGGATTCCCAAAATTTGCTTTGTACACGGCTGCAATGATACGAGATGTTGCTCTACTCTTGTAACCTTGTCTGTATTCAATTGGGCAGAGATGATCAAGCTGAGTCTTCCTTATCTCATAGTAACCACACCCCCGAATCTCATGAGCCGTTACCCTCTAGTCACACCTATGATCGGGACACTCCACAACAAACGAATCAACCTTCGTCCTAGTCTGCTTGAACTTAAATTGTTTTTATTGCATAATTGCTAAAGCTATCTGACAATCTTCCTTGTTGCCAAAAACTTTCCCAACAGCTATTTCATTGTCATGTTCGTCCACGTCCATGTCCGGCATTTCAGACACATCATATTCAGTGTCATCAAACATTGGAGGAATATCAAACTCCTCGTCATCAACATCACTGAGTTGTCGCGCAGGTCGACTCCCCATGTTAACACCAGTCTGAGCCAAACTACCACCTCCCATCCAAGGATTATAATCCTCCGGCTTCAGTGTGTTTTCATTGTCATCACCACCGCTTGTCCCCCCAACCTCAACATAAGTTCTCGGTCCTGAATTTTTGTTTAGGCCTTAAACAATCTCATCCTCATTGAATACATCATTAACGGCATTTGAACCTCCGTAGTCTCCATCTAATAACGGCTTCCAAAACTCATTATCATAACCTCTTGGCCTCACTTCCATCTCCTCCAAAACAACATCTCCTTCAGTGTTAGCTCCAGAACTGAAACCACTATCATCCACACCGTCGCTGCTTTATGTTCTAAGTCTCTCACCATTCATCAATCTTCCTTCCACCTTCTCATCTTCCCGTACTAAATCATCATCTTCCACAAGGTTTATAACCTTTGTCTTAGAAGCAGCTGATGAAACGTAACCCCTTCTAGATGACCCAGACGAAAACCTTGCTGCATCTGGTGACACAAATCCCAAACCTGAATCATCCACAACATCGTCGTCCACATTTTTGGATTTCTCTTCAAACTTAGCAAACAGGTTCATCCCCCCCCCCTTTCACTTTCAAATGTTTGCAGAAATACTTCAGAGTCCCATCACTTGTAATCAGCACCGGTGGGGTCCTAATCCCAGTTGCAAGCTCCAGGGTTGTTGGTGGCCAGTAGCTCAAAGCAACACCAAAACTGGATTCATCGACTCCAAACTCCCGCAGTACACTCCGTTCGAGTTCCACACAACCAATGCCCTCGTATACAGGCACCACACGACCCATGCGATGCTTCTCAATGATGAAATCCCATTTTCGTCCATCTCCACACACCCACTCGCCGCTTAGAACCAAACATTGGTCCTCCATCCTCAAAGATAGTTCCTTCAAAGAAAACATAAGATATCATTAATTTCACGTCCAATGTAAGATAATAAGAAGATTACATAATGTGTTAAAAACGTCAATCAAAATTTTACTCAAGTAAACAGCAAAACAAAACTCTTCTTCTTCACCGGCGGTGGAGATTGTTCTACTCCAGCTTTGAGACAATGTCACCTCACTCATGCATTTATGAGCTCTCCTACTTTTTTCAAACACAGCAAACCCTGAACATTGGATCGCTCTCCATCCAACGGTTGGTATGTATTTCATTTAAGGAAACAACCAACACATTTGCTTTCTTTTCGTTGGGATAAGGCAGACAGAATAAATACACAAACTTTTGAAATTCGTAGATTTTACACATCGATTTAGACGACATCAAGTATGTCTAAGAGAATTTAGACTACATCAACTATTTTTGACATAAGTGAAGACAATGTTAGTGTTTAATTAAACACAAATTAAACTATAAAGGAAAAATTTATACTAATAGATTATATTATTAACTTTTTTTCCATTACGATTCCATAGGTTAACCTTGATTGACAAATTATCACTGTAATCAAAATAAGAATAAAAATCATAAAAACATAATACCAAACTAATTCTAAAATCTGAAACTCTTTAACATGATCTAGTTTTCTTTGCCTTTTTCGCGACATGTAAATTGACTCCAATTCGAAGCAATGTAAAAAGAAATGCAAGCGAGAAGAAGAAAAAGAACATAGTTTAAGAATAAGAGATGTTGGAATATATTAGGGTTCTAAATTTGAATTGAATCTAACTTGAATTAGATCTCAATCGATTTGAGAGTTTTCATCTTAGGGTGAGCGAGCTTTCATAATTTAACCACACGTTTAATTGAAAGTTTGAAAGTAACGTGTTAACATAGACAACGTTGTCAAAGTCGTTGTGTAAAATCGGAAAATTTTATAAGTTTGTCTGTTTAATGGGAAACAAAAATTAGTTCATGTATTAAACATTGATTCAAAATAGTTTGTGTATTTTATTAGCAACTAAAATTTGGTTTGTGGATTTTTAAGGAATTTTCTTTTCACAATTTACCACGTGCTTAATTAAACATTAACGCCGTTGCCAACTTTCGTTAAACCTAGTCGTCTAAAGTGATGGCGTAAATCTTACGAATTTAAAAAGTTCATGTACTTAATAGATAACAAATTAATTCATGTATTAAATGGAAAGCCAAAATAATTCGTCTATTTTATTAGCAAATGAAAATTACTCTGTACATTTTTAAAGAATTTTCCCAAAATTGAGCTCATTAGATGTATAAGCATCAAAGTATTGTGAAGTAAATCTAGAAAATAATTATAAAAATAATTTGACTTGCTCGCTGATTATGGAATTGTACTTCGATTATAGCAATTAGATCATTCCGAGTTCGTATGTTAAAGTAATTGCAATATAGTTTATTAATATTTTTCTTTATACGACTGACTGCATGTAGTTAAAACCAAAAGTTATTAAGATAATATTTTGAATGTATTAGGAATTGTTATTGTTCATTCACACGGCTAAGTGTTTTTAGAGTGAATTATTATAACTTAATCTTGTTAATATGGTGAAGTTTACAGTTTATTTTTCACGTTTGTTAAATATATTGATTTTGTTAACTAAACCAATTAATTTATATTTTACCAATTGATAAATGTGTAAGAAGTCGTGTTTTTTTTGTTGTTGCTAATAGTTGGATAAGAAGTCGTGTTGATAATAATGTGTCTTCTATTATGTTTATGGTTTGATATGTATTCGTTGATATGTATTCTAGTGCTAGTTGTCTAGCACTTCCATGGTCATTATTCTTTATGATTGATTTAAAATCATATTTTGTATATTCAGTCGCTCACTCTTTTTAATAGATTGTTGATATCATTCAAATTACTCTGAAGAATAACTTTATTTTCTCAGATAAGAGGTAGAGCTATAGTATTTAGGGATCGAATCCATAAGGAGCTAGGGAACCAATTAGATCTAACAGTTATGAATAATCTAGGCAAATAAGTAATAAAACAGTGAATAAATTTTAAAACAGTAAAGAAAGTAAATTGCAATAAAATAGTAAACAAGATGAAGAAGACAAATGTTCACCTTGGCAGAGAGTTGTTTGATGGAAGGATGGTTGCTAGATCTAGGGTTTCTATTTAGGTATTGAAAATTTAATTCTATAGGTGCTAAACAGTTGTTTGCATGATACTGAATAGCTTAACCACTAAGTAACAAATTCATAAGGCGTTCGCTTACTGAATAAGTCTATTAACTAGATCTATTGACCCAAACAAGAATGCTCGATCAATAGTAGTGTCGATTGATATTCTATATGAATATCGATCGATTCACTTCACACGACGTCGATCGATTTCTGATGGGAGTATCGATCGATGCGGCTAGTTAAGCTTTATGCACGAGTTAATTATACTCACTAAAGATCAAGCTCTCGCTCTGCTTCTACTAAAATCCTAGCTTAATAGAATAAATTCAGGATATCTAGGATATTCTAATAGGTTGTTCAAACTATCTAAACTCCTTAGATCAGGTTTCTAGGTAGCTAATCTAGAACATAGGCATTAAGAGCATCGTATTAATGAATATCACAACAAGCGATCCTATAGTTGGGGCTAATCCCTCTAACCTATTTGAACCCTAAATCTAGCAGGTGGATTTATTCAAACATGAAGTTTGTCACATAAATCATAGATAGAATAGATAAATAGAATATAAATAATATGAAAAGCAAAGAACCAAACGAGTTCCAAGAGCACTGTGATAGAGTTCCTCCCTTCTCTCCTAGAATATAGAACAATATAATAAAGCTTAGGTAATCTCTAGCCGTCAATAATGACTTGTAAATAACATAAATATGGTTTCTGGTCGTCTAGGGGCATTCTGGTATTTTAGGTTTCTTTTGGGTTTAAGTCGGTTTTGAAATATACTTGGCATGTGTTATGGGATCAATTTCAATCGATACAAGTAGTGGTGCATCGATCGATTTTCCTTAAAGAACAAAAGGTAAAATTTGAAGTTTTATAATTTTTTTTTTAGAGAAATAAACTTCAAATTTACAGCTATAGAGTGTTTTTTGAAAATACACCTAATAATATCTCTAACTTCACTCTATTTTCGATCTAAAATAGAGTTTAGAGTAAAAGAACACCAATCTTATTCAATTTTTTACTCTATAATAAATAAAACTAATTTTATTCCATATACAGAATAATTCATCTTTTTTTGTTATTCTATTCTTTTACTCTAAAATAGAGTACTTAAAATAGAAACAAACTCTAAGATTAAATTATTTTAATATTATAAAAAAATAGAGTGAACACTTTTATTTTGTTGCATTCTAAAGAAAGCACACAAACGTTCTAATATTCGAAGTCACCTCCCACCGGAGACTACAGATTCAACAATTGAAGATCCACATGTAAACATGCTTATCTCGCGAAGTTCGTTGTGTGTTCCCAACATGATCTCGCTCCCATGCAATTCCAAAGGCGACAAATCTGGTAACAGTGCATCCCCGCTTAGGTAATGTAACACTTGTCTCATAGTTGGTCTAGCCTGGGGATTGGAGCGAGAGCACAACAATCCTAGTTTCAAAACCATTTCAACCTCAAGTTGGTCATACTCTGTCCCTAGGTTGGGATCCTTAGCATCGAGAATGTTTCCCTCATTCCAAAGCCCAAGAACCCAATCCACGAGCAAGACCCTCTCACCACTCTCGTTATGAATCTGGATAGGACGTCTACTGCACACAACTTCTAGTAAGAGCACCCCAAACGCAAAAACATCAGTAGCGGTCGTGGCCTTTCCTGTCCTCACGAGGTCGGGGGCTAGGTATCCCCATGTTCCAGCGACGTTAGTGGTTTGGAGATCTGTGCCGTGACCGCACAACCGAGCTAAACCGAAATCCCCAAGTCTCCCATTGTGATCTGCATCTAATAAGACGTTGCTGGCTTTGATGTTGCGGTGAATCACCACTTGTTCCCAGTCGTCGTGGAGGAAGAATAAGGCAGATGCCACACCTTTAATGACCTTAATTCTCTGTTTCCAGTCGAGGGTAACCTCCGGACTATTATACAAATACTTATCTAAGCTTCCATTGGGCATGTACTCATCACTACAAGAAAACACGGCGATTCTGACGGAAAAATTCGTCGGAATGTCGTCGGAATATAGGTATTCCGAGGATATACCGACGAAACCGGTCGTCGGAAAATTTTCGTCGGAAATTCCAGTTTCCTCGGAATTTCCTCGGAAAATTCTGAGGAAATACCGAGAACCACAATTCCGAGGACATTCCGAGAAGCCATTTCGTCAGACGTTTCCTCGGAATTCCCTCGGATTTTACCGATGAAAACTTCCGAGGGATAGATGTTATCGGAAAATTCCGACGACAGGATTCGTCGGAATTTTCCGAGGACATCACGTCGTCGGAATTTTCCGACAAACGAGTTCCTCGGAAAATTCCGAGGAACTGGGCTTCCTCGGAAATTTCCGAGGAACTGGTGTCCTCGGAAATTTCCGAGGAAGCCCAGTTCCTCAGAATTTTCCGAGGACTCAATTTCCTCGGAAAATTCCGAGGAAGCCCAGTTCCTCGGAATTTTCCAAAATTTATATATTTTTTTTTAATTATAAATTATTGTTTTTTAATTAAAATTCGAAAATATAAAATAAAATTGTAAACTGAAAATATATTAGATAATAGAGTAGTTCAAATAAAAAAAAACATTCAGAGTTTTTGAAAAAAAAAAAACTACGGGAATTGCTCGTTCGGGTACATCCGCTTCATCATCTCCATCATGGCCTCGTTCTGCTTT